>OMNN01000091.1:0-34112 GCA_900302755.1 Chromis chromis | reverse complement strand
TGCTCTGTTTACTTCTATCAGCTGTAATATGACTAATTAGCAAACACTAACATGCTACTAGAATGGTAAATGAGTTTAAATTAAATTAAACCTGCTACACATCAAAGCTGATATTATATTAATTATGATTAGATTAGATTAAATTAGATTAGATTAGATTAGATTAGATTAGATTAGATTAGATTAGATTAGATTAGATTAGAATAGAATAAACTTTATTGTCAGTACAGCGTACGAGTATTAAGACAACAAAATGCAGTTTAGCATCTAACCAGGAGGGCAAAAGTGGCAGTATAGTGCATTATGTACAGTATGAATATCAGTATTTAGTCTTGTTTTGTCTGTTGTCCAACACTGACCTCTCACTAATACATGACAGTCCTGCTTTGTAGACAATAAAAAGTCTCGCAGTTCTTCAGTGAAGCGACAATGACGTGGCTATGTGTCATCTTAATGGGTAAAAGTACATTCCAATAAATCTGTCATCCCTCCTATTATCTCTGAGGTTGGTCAAGAGACTGCCTACAGGAATGGGGTCCTTTCCTCCGCCTGGCACTCCCAAGCATGCTGATGCATTGTCTGGAGTGGTGGCTGTATGAGATTGCAGGCTTCCTGGCAGGCATCATCAGTGAGACTGAATTGGGAGCTCAGTCTATAGTTTATCAGCTGGCTGCAATCGCTTACATGGTGACTTCTTTACCTCACATTTTTCATGTAGTTAGAAACTTTTCCAGTTATGTGGACTAAAGTCAGATTTGTGGTGGGCACTTGGATTATTCTAAACTTCAGGAATCTTGTTTTAAAATGATTGTTTTCATCCTGTTCCACAGTTTCCTATGGGTTTCTCTGTTGCTGCGAGTGTTCGGGTTGGAAATGCTCTCGGTGCTGGGAACACTAAGCAGGCCAAGCTGTCCGGCAAAGTCTCCCTGATCTGTACAAGTATGAATTAAACATGTAGCCCAACAAATCTCCACTGAAGTGTACCTCTAAAGGCATGCTTCTGTTGATCTGTTTTTATTTGTAATAATCTAAAAACTTCAAACTCTGACACTTGTTAATATAAGATATGAAATCCACTTTAGCTTTCACATATTGTCCTCTTATTTTATTTAATAACATGCTTCTTATGCCCAATCTAGCAATTTTCGCATGTTTCATTGGAGCCTGTCTTGGTATAGCTAAGGATGTGATTGGTTACATTTTCACCAGCGAGAAGTAAGTACAGTCTGTGTAACATTCATAGGTTTATGTATTCTTAGCTCAGAAATGAACACACAGATCCTCTCACTGGCAGCTCGTATACTGTCCGTGTATAATTCATCATGTATTAACTTCAGAGGACATTGATCCTTGCCTGCAGCTTTTTGCACATTTACTATCCTGCACGTGGTCGATGCAGTTATTTCATGTAAGCAGCAATACTCCATAAACTTTGCACTCACCTGCGTTTGTTATAATTCCATTTTCATGTGTGTTTATTTTTAGAGACATTATTCAGAGGGTGGCGGATATTATAAAGATGTACGGTTTCATCCATGTTACTGAGGCCGTTACGGTGAGAATTTCCCGTACAAAGTCGTTTTATCCTCCCGTTGAGCATAATTAAGCTGACTTGTTGGTACGAATGTGAGATTTTTCTTTGTTTAACCTCCACAGGGCGTAACAGGAGGCATAGTAAGGGGGGCAGGGAAGCAAAAGATTGGTGCTGTGTGTAACTTGGTGGGATACTACTTCATTGGGTTCCCCATTGGAGTGTCTTTGATGTTTCCTCTAAAAATGGGCATTGTAGGTGAGGATGTGAACAAGAAGCAAGCAGTAAGTGATAGTTTTGTCATATTTCCATTCAAACTAACAAACTCTCCACTGTCCATCTCGGTTGCAGGGCTTTGGATGGGGTTTCTAATTTGTGGTTTGGTACTGTCCGCATTTTTCGTTGTCTTCCTGTGGAAACTCAACTGGGACAAAGCCAGGGAAGAGGTGAGTAACTCCACAGGTGATGTCCTCTGTCAGAGGAGGAATGCAGCATCAATCTGTGTGCAATCTGTGTCTTTTACAAAAAAAAAGATTTAGTTGTTGTCTGAATAGGCGCTGGTAAGAGCAGGAGTCCATCTTACAGAGAAGAATCGTTCAGGTAAGTAGAAGTGATTTTGATCTACAACTACATTTGGTCACCTTTCTGGCAACTAAAGTTAACCATGCTTTAAAATTGTTGCTCACAGCCCTGGACTCTGATGAGAAACAAGCCCAAGTAAAGACCAGTCGATCCAGTTCTCTGAGTCCAGCAGCGGAGAAGCTGGAAGTGCTTGAATCAGGTCAGCAGGCTTCAGTCGACGAGGCTTTGTCAGTCAGGCAGTTGGTGGTTCGACGTGGCTTCTCCGTGCTGCTCATGTTCGTCATCCTTGCCGCTGGAGTCGTCATCAGTGAGCTGCTCGTCAGGCTGCTCGAATTAGATGAGACACCATAATTAGACTGTGTGTGTGTTTGTGTTTGCAGCATGAAATAAAAAATAAAAAAACTTTGTGAGTCTGAGAGTACAGGTGCATCTTCATGTGTTACTGTAAAGCAGGAGGATATTAACCACAGCTTGTTCTTAACCATGTCTACACCCACATATGACAGAGGAAGAAGCAGCTTTTCCAATACTGCCTCATTTCAACTAATTTATAATCAAAAATTCCTTTTTAGAGCCATTTTTTTGCACTTATGACCAAAGGTGGAAAATAGCTGCATTAGAATAACTAGTATTATAAAAATCCAATATACTTGATAGAGGTCAATTAGATAATAACTGTATTTCCTGACATTACTGCATCCGGAAATGTCTTTTAAAGTTACAGAACATTTTCTGTTGGCGGTTAACTATTTCCTAGTCAAACCCAGTCACGTTTGCAGTTGTTATAATTTGTCACATTAGGAAAATCTTTAAGAAACAGGACTTTATTTAGACGACCAATCAAAACCTGAACTGGAAAAAAAAAATGTATAGGCATGTTTTCTTTATAGAGAAACATGATGTGTAAGATGGGCTCCAATCAAGACACTGAAGAAATTTATATTCTCACAATATATAGTCTGAATGGATGCCACAATTAGAACTAGCATGATTAAATGTTATATTTAGGCTACAGCGCATCCGTGGATGTGCGCTTTCATCATCAAAGACAGAAAGGCTGCTCTTTTTCTTTGGTTTATTTTTCTTTCCTTTGATCTGTGCTGCCAAATTCGATGATAATGAAAGGTCTTGTATGCTCACGCTGCAACATGCTGGCTGGATGAAGACATGTCAAACCGAACAAATCAACCACCTGTTTCCTCTGCAGGAACAGATAACTAGCTAGCTCAGCCCTCGCAGTTATAGCCTGCTCATAAAGACAGAATTCACTCACAGCAAGCAGTTAATCGTGTATGGTTTCCTGTAATACATGAATATGAGGTGTTTCTACACGTACAATAAAGTACTGGCTTGGCATTTTGGCACATAATTGATGCCACTTATGTGTCTGTAATATGTAAGGTCACAGCCTGAAGGCACATAAAGTGTACAGTTCAATTCAGTTTTATTTGTATAGCACCAGTTTGCAATATAAGCCATTGTTGGGCACAAATAGAGCAGCAGGAATATTTTACATCTGAACAGCGGAATGTGACTCAACATACCTTCCTTATTGAACTTATACAAAAGCTTTATTATTCTATAGTGAGAAACTCAATAGTGTGAGGGTTTTTCCTTTGAGCAAGCACTTTGGTGGAAGTGGAAACAAACTCTTTTAACAGACACAACCGCGTACAGTGCCTCAATGAAAGGAGAGAGAAAAGGAGAGCAGATGGAAATACAATAAACAACGCACAAGAGAAGAATAACCACTGTGGAGGTTGGTGAAGCCAGTGACCAAGTATTACACGTGGGTAAATACGCAGCCAGAGAAACACAAACTACAGGAGAGATAAGACACAAAGTTAGTGACTTGCAATAGTGGCATATAAATATATGGCGAGAGAAAGAGAGGAGAGCAGAGGAGAGGTGCTCAGTGCATCATGGGAAGTCTCCCAGCACTCTAGGCTTATAGCAGCATGACTAAGGGATGTTTCATGGTCACCTGAGCATCCTAACTATAAGCAAATATGCCCCCGGAGTTCCTTAGCTCCATCTGATCCAAAATGCTGCAGTAAGACTGCACTGACAGAAACCAGCAAGAGAAAGATCATATTTGTCCCATAACAGCTTCTCTTAATTGGCTTCTAGAAGTTAAAAATCTGTCTCCTCACATACAAAACCCTTAATGATCAACATCCATTGCATCTCAGTGACACTAGAAAGGGAGGCAGAGCAGTTATCAGGCTTCTCTGTTCTTGAATCAGCTCCCAGTTTGGATTCAGGAGGCAAATAACCTTTATATTTTTTAAGATTTGGCTTAAAACCTTCCTTTTATTATAAAGTTCATCGTTAGGACTGGCTCAGGTGACTCTGAACCATCTCTTAGTTATTCTGCTAAAGGTTTAGACTGCTGGAGGACTTCCCATCATGCACTGAGCACCTCTGCTCTACTCTCCTCTTTCTCTCTCCATGTATATTTTCATGTGTCTACCACCATTTCATGTCACTAACTTTGTCTCTTCTTTCTCCCATAGTTTGTGTTTTATTCTCTCTGCAGGTATCTCTGGCTCCAGAGTTACACATTTCTGTGGTTACTAGCCTTACCACCCTCACCAGTGTTTATTTCTCCCATTTTCTGTCTACTATCCTATTTTCCTCTCCTCTTTACCCTCACGTCAACTGGTCGAGGCAGATGGCCAACGTCCCTGAGCCTGGTTCTGCCGGATGTTTAAGGGGGAGTTTTTTTCTTCCGAGTGTTGCCAAAGAGCTGCTCAAAGGAAACCATTTGATTTGTTGCGTTTCTGTCTATAATGGCAAAGTGTTCAGCTTTTTATGTAAAGTGCCTTGATATGGCTTTTATTGTGTAGTGGCACTATATGAATTGAACGGAATTGCCTTTCAACATTTCTAAAGCTCACTAATTTACAAATTATATCAGCTAACCAGTTGCTAAAGGAGTAGATGAGTGTACTTCTTAAAATGTCGAGCTTTATTCGTTCCCTTTTATGCTTCTATGAAATAATAAAACTATGTAAGGCTGCTTGACATGTTAGCTTGATGTTAAGTGGTAAGTTTTTTTTTTTATTGCAAGGTACAGACTAACCACTGCATATTCTGGCTCATTCATTTCCATAGGTGCTAACTTCAAAAGAGCTCTGACGTTACAGAGGTCTCCTTAAAAGCTTCCACTCTGGCTTTTATGAAGCCGGAGTTGCAACAGACTGATGTTCGCAACAGTCACATAAAAACTTGCATATTAATTTATCGTTATTCAACATGTAAATCAGGTTTGATTCATAGGTGCTTACATCATCGTCTGAGCTTCAGTCTTGCTCATCAGCAGAGATATTGCCACAGGCTCCTCACAGAGACCATAATCTTGGCCCGCTCACCTCCAGAGACTGCAATCAGTGACATGCTGTGGCATCATTAACAAGTGACAAGCGTAGAGATTTGCTGTCGGTATCTTTAGATTAGAACTTCGTAGCTTAAAGAACTTCTGGGTTGTGTCACCATAACATGTCTGGGACTCAGTCGCTTCATGGCTATTGGTAAAAATATACATATGCACAAATACTAACATGTGAAGGCGTCGCAGTCTGAAAAGTTGACATGGAAGCTACAATAAATAATCTTGCGTCAAATACCACACACTATTACATCATCATATGTTATGTAACAGTTATGTTGATTCAGTGTTGAGTGCCATAATAAAGGCCTGAAGCAAAGGTCTGAAGGTCTTTAGTGACTGTTTAATTAAATTTACAGTTTCCATGCCATTTAACACTCCTGAGTTGTTATATCAACCAGACAAATAGACTACCTTTCTTGAATCATTGCACTGCACCTTCTTTAAATGCAATTTGTGAGCATTGGCAGATAAAATGTAAAAGCCATAATTTTAAATATTGCCATTGCAAATTAAAACTGTGGTCGTTTCAGTCGTCCCTGCACTATGGGTTTCTGTAGACCTCAGTAGCATTTGTTTATAGGGACTATGATGAAATTAAAATCTGGGTTCGGTAGTTCTGGTCTGTTTTCTTTGGGAAAACTATCTCATGTGAAAGTGGCTTTTTTTTCTTTTTTTTAGCAGTTATTACTTATTACATACTAGCAAGAGTAGTACCTCCACCAAGCGAAGTAGCGTTTGTCTGTTTGTTTGTCCATTTGTTTGTCCATTTGTTTGTTTGTTTGTTTGTTAGCAAGATAACTTGAAAAGTTATGAATGGATCTTGATGAAATTTTCAGGAAATGTTGATAATGGGACAAGGAACTTTGTTGGTGCCCCCCGGACCCAAATGTCCATCGTCGCAGCTCAATTTTTATATTTTAGCACCTCGCACCTCACCCTATTCCCCTGCTGCTTGGCGGAGGTCTGCGCTCTCCGAGTGCTTTTCTAGTTTTGCTCATTTCACTGTTGGATGCTGTGAAATCAACAGGTTGATCTCAGTAACTGAATTTTTTAATTTCTTCCCTCTAAGTATATGTTTACAGGAAGAGTTCAGACAAGAGGCTATGTAAATTTCTTTGGCGAATTACATATTTTTACTTTGGTAGTCCACCATATGCGATTATTTCATTATTACACACTTTAAATGTCTTTTTTATTGATTAGTGTGCTACCACAGTACATGTATTAATATAAAGTTACCAGCTTATTACTTATCAATCGCCTCTGTCTTGAAGAATACCAAGACAGAGTAACAGTTATACAGTAAAGACAATGCAACAATGATGTATCACCTGCTTGTACAGTTACACTGTGTACATATTTATATGCACAAATTTTACATCAGATATTTACAGTCAATCTTAAAGTTAAAGTTAAAACATGAGAAAATGATTTAAGGTCAGTAAGCAAGAGGATGTCTCTCACAGTGCAAGATGTAAATCAAGTCAAGAATATATTGAAAAATCAAACTATCTGCAGGAAAACATGATCTTTGTAACAAGACCGTTGTTCGTCCTGCCAGTTCCAGTCTCATTTGCCTCCTGCTTTCTGTGGATTTGCTTAACAGTGCAACAATAAGACATGTTTCTCTACAAAAATAAAACCGTTAGGCCGTTTTGTGTTGTTGTTTTTTTTAAACAGCCCAAGTTTATGAGGAGATGTGCAACTATGGAGGAATTCATAATTTCTCACTGTAAGAAATAGTTGTCTACATTTGGAGGTCAAAGTTAAGTTAGACGTTTTGGGTCAGGTTTAGTGGAGCCAGTGGTGTAGGAGTGGAGTCACTGGTGAAGTTCATGGTGAAGTTGGCACTGCCTTGAGCACTGGGCTCTGGAGGAGGAAAAGCAACATGGAAAGCAACACCTACAGCCAAAATAAGAACTGTAACCAATAGAGTGGATCCCCGACGCAAAATCAGCTGACTGATAGAGAGCAGTTTTTCAGATTTGGTGTTTTTACTCTGCTCTGCATCCCCCTTAGCCTCTGCTACTTTAATACTGTTGCCGTCAGCCTCCTGAACCAATTTCAGCTCCTGATCCTGGGTGTTGACTTGGCTGTAGTCATTGGTTTTAGACGCTCCTTCGCTCTTCAGCTGGGCCTTCAGGGTGCAAAGATGCAGTTACTATAACTCTATATGATAAGACAAAGTGAGAAAACCCTGACAGACTTCACACCACGTAGTGTGCACATCTACTTACTGTGTCTGGGGAGTCAGGGAGGCCTGGCAGCATCGCTTCATTCAGCAATGTACCAGCAGAACATTTTGGTGTCACCAGCGCTTTTGTCCCAGCTCGCATTTGAGCCTAAAACAAGTCAGAGTGAAGTTCAAGAGACACACATAGATAATAGGTATGCATTTTTAATACCTCGGATAATATTCACAAAATAACCCATGTTATTGTGGTGGAAATTCCATATTTTACTACCTAAATTCACAACACTTATATAATTTTTACTGCATTTTATTTATAAATTGTGTCCTGTTTCATGTGAAGATTTATCTCTCATCCACTTATAGTTTATGCTGAGAAGCCAGCTTGATATTGGTGCCTCGGTGTGCAGCGGAGGCCTTATCTTGCCTGATAAAAATCAGAGGGTCCAGTTTCAGGGATAAAGAAAAGAAGACAGGTCCGCACAAATAATTCTGTGTTCGCCTTGCTAGCAAACAAAGCTCGTACAAATAAAGTTGGGCAAAACCCAGAGAGACTGCCTCCCCAGCCTTTTTCCCCGCTGGAAGGATTATGAGAGGCAAACTTACCTGTAAGATGAGTGTGATTTTTACCTTTTGCTCTTGTATTGTGGAAACGGTGGAACGTGGTAATAAAACTGCTTTAATTTTCCACAGCATCCACAATCCAAAAACAAATATGGTAGTCCTAACCTCTGCTGTTGTTTCGAAATGTATTGTGTGGCATGTGTGAGTATACACAATTTAAGTTCCTCCTTATGTTTTATATTGTAAATATATTGAAAGTAATCATTAAGAAGACTAGGCAAAAGAAAAACAAAAGCAATCATAAAAAAGACTAAAATATATTATGCGACTAATGTGCATGGGTAAAAATTTAAATGGCCAAAATGCCCAGAAATTACATGTGTAGTTTTAAACAAAGATAAGAGCATCCCACCTTGCGTGTGACTTTTTTCCAGTTGAGTTTAAAGATCAGAACAAGGAAGAAACCCGTCTGAATGAGGGAACATATAGCGATACCCAACCACAAGCCTAAAATGAGGGACACAAATTCAAACACACACACATTAGAGAATATCCTACAGTGTATTTACTTTATACGCACTAGAAATAAAACTGGTCATCAAGAAACACAAACGGCATACGTAATATTGTGCTAAAAGATACATACAAGCAAGATATATTATATGATGTGCTCATACTGAACTCCAAACATACTGCATATCGGCATGTTAAATCAGAGTCAAATTAGAGTTAGAATTAATTCAATCCACTTTATAAAGGCATCCGTCGATCTTCCAAACACATTTGCTCATCATGAATTTCCTCATGGGTCACCAGCAGAAATATAGATGCATACAAGACAGAGGATGAACATGTAACGAACGAGTGTGCATGTGTGTCTGTGTGTGTGCGTGTGTTTGTACACTTTCATCACTACATGCAGACTCTGAGTGGACAGCACAGAGCTCCACTCTGGCAGGGGGTAAATGGTGGACTGCAGAGAAAGAAATTAAGGAACGCCTGATACAGCAGGACCAGGGATTTGTGGGTTTAACTAATGACTCTCGATTTAAATATAGACACGCTGCTTTATTTTCAACTTCCTGGGGCATATTTCTAGGTGCGGCTCAGTGGACAAGTAAGAAATATTTTTGCTATCAACGCAAAGCTTCAGGCTGCGATGTCTGGACCGAGTGGACAACTGAATTTATTAACAGAAAACATATTAGCACAAACTAGCTTGACCTTTGAGACCTGCCTGTTTACTTTAGCTCATTTCTGATGTAGATATAGGCTTAGTTTTATTTAAGCATTTAAAACCACAATTTAAGGGTGAATTTCACTAATTTAACGGATCACAGTTTGTTTTTCCAGGGCTGGAAGAGTTTTACAACACGTGAAAAAAGCTGCACAGGCAAAGCCTTTAGGATACATATCACCACAGAATCTTAACCTGTCAGCAGTTTAGTTGCATTCTGGGTAATTTAGGCACCACACTTAGACAAGGAGGAAGAATGTGTGTCATTAAATAGATTATATCCCTGGGTCTGCATCAATTTTGTGCGTTATAAGTCCGGCAGTGTTATAAGAGTGCACAGCTAAATCAGTGGAGTACTCCTTTAAATTAAGTTGCATTTTGAGTAGTTTAATGTAGAAAATCTTTAAAATCACCTTTACAATAAATAGATTTATTGTTTTTCACATGATTGCATGTTTAAACGAGATGGCACTCAGTATAGCTGTATATAATTAAGGAATTATGCCCTTCAGGTATGTGCTGTATGCTAGCAAATTAACATGGAGCAAATTATTTAAGTTACATAATGTATTTTTTTTAACAATTCAACTACCATGTAAGTTTGCAAATTAGGATTGGGACTGGATTTAGAGCTCTTTGCATGAAATCAGAACAGATTTATGAACGAGATGAGATGTGTGCTCTCAATTCCAACCCCTCCACCTTATACAAACATCACTGTATGCATAAAGCCCTTTAGTATTGTAGTGATATTGACTAAATTAATATCCTTGTCTCCTGAAAAGTATCCAATGGAAAAGGAGCAGGTGGTTGTGAATATTTTCAAACCTAAATTTGGGGTTCCAAGCTAAAAAAATAAATAAATAAAAAAAAGTAGGGTAAGATTACGGGAAGAACAGGATCATTGTTTTTATACAAAATAAATTAATTTAATGTATAACTTGTTTGCAGAGGCATACATAGAATGGGATGAAAGACTTACCTAATATCCTCAGCTTGGCAGCAAACATCAGAGCTATTCCCACTGGCAGGCCGATGCAGTAGTAACTCACCAAGTTGGTCAAGGCAGCAATTTTCTGCATCCCAGATCCAATAAGAATCCCTGTGCAGACACACTGAAACAACAACAAAGACACTGAATAGCATGTGTATTATTCAGCACCATTGCTTAGTGTAAAACAAGGCAAGAACATTTGTCCTGTTCTGTAGTGACGTACCAGAAGGGCATCGAAGAATTGTACAAACAAGTAGACTGTGAGGCCCTCTGACACAAACGCCACAATTTTGCTGCAGACAGTAGAATGAGATAATAAAAACATAGATTCCTTTGCATGGCATAAAAATGAGTGTGTGCTGGTCAGGAACTCACATATCAGAGGTGAATATGTAGCCAATCATGGACTTAGAGCCTGCGAGGACAATACCCTGGAACACAGCAAGAACTCCTATAGCGAGGACATTACGTGAGGCACAATACCTGACAAGTTGTAGTTAATGAAATAAAAGTCACATTGTACCCACAGGTATTTATTTTGTGTGTGTGCTGACAAAATTAAACTAAATTCCAACCTTTTAAACAAAGCTTTAGGGTTGATGTAATTAACCAGAGCTTATTAACAACACATAAAGTTGTGAACAAAAGTTTACATACTCTTAAAGACCATGCGTGTCATGCTGTCAATCTTCAGTTTCCAGTGACTCCTACTACTCCTCTTAATTTTCTGTGATGGAATGATTGAAACACGTGTCTTTGTCACAAAAACAATCAGGAATTTTGGTTCTTTTATACATTTATTGTAGATCTTGAAATATGACTAAATCTGCTGGGTCAAAAATATACATACAACAACTTGAATGATCAGTTTTGGTGATGTAGAAAGTTGTGTTGTGCTCATTTTCTTTGTGGCATGGCCTCTCTACTTCTGATGAGTGATTATGATTGACTACAGCTGCTGACTCCTCTGAGCCAATTTAAATAGGGCCCATCTGATACACTCATCAGACTCAGCCACAAACACTACAGTGGAAAAGTCTAAGGAGCTCAGCACAGATCTGAAGAAGCAAATCACTGACTTGAACAAGTGAGAAAAGTCACTTTCAAATTGTAATTTCAAAGCAGCTACAGATCCCAAAATCAACTGTCCAAATAAGTATATAGTATATCAGTCATAAGTATGCAGTGCATGGTACAGTTGTGTCACTGCCACGATGAGGAAGAAAACACAAGCTGCTGAGATACAGTTGGTCAGGATGGTCAAGAGTCAACCAAGAATCAACAAAATGCATGGCCATGGTCAGAGACACTGCCATTCAAGAAGGAAGCCCTTTCTCCAAATACGGCACCTTAAAGCTCAAGTAAAGTTTGCTATTGATCACAGAGACAAAGAAAAGGTCTTCTGGAGGAAAGTTCTGTGGTCTGATGAAACAAAAATTTAGCTATTTGGCCTCAATGACCAGAAATATGTTTGGAGGAGAGAAGATTTACCCCATTTACCCTAAGAACAGCAAACCAACTGTCAAGCATGGTGGTGGCAGCATTATGCTCCGGGGCTGTTTTGCTGCCAGTGGAACTGATGCTTTACAGAAAGTAAATGGAATAATGAAAACAAAGGATTACCTCATCAGCCAGAAGGTTTGGTCTTGGACGCATTTGAGTGTTCCAATAAGACAATGACCCCAAACACACATTAAACATAGTAAAGAAATGACTAAATCAGGCTAGAATTAAGGTTTAGTTGAACTGCGTCAGTTCTGTGAAAAGAAGTGCAAAAATACAACCAGAAATTTCCCAGAAGCTTGTGGGTCGCTATCGAAAGCATCCAGTTGAGGTGAAAATGGCCAGGGGACGTTTAACCAAATGTTAACATATGTACATTTTTGATCTAGCAGGTTTTGTTATATTTCCAGAATATATATATGATAAATCTAAGAGTTAGAGAAGTCATTGGAAACTCAAGGCTGCTATGATATACATGGTCTTTATACTGTATATGTATGTAAAATGTTCTGTTCATCAGAGCTGTCTGATTATACTATATTGTTAGGAATTAATACAAATGATAATCATTAAGAAGCAAGAATTTTCAGTGGCAAAGGTCTATATTATGTATGTTTGTATTTACAAGCATTTGTCTTCATACCTGACAGAACTAGGGCCACTTTGCAGGTGACTTTGGCTCTCTCAGTGTTTCCGGCCCCAAGAGCATTCCCGACCCGCACACTGGCAGCTGCATGGATACCTAAAGGGAACTGCATGGACCACATATTAGTTTTTGGTGTCAGTTACATTCGATACTGATCTTCTAAAGAATAAGCATTTCCAAACAAGCATAACTGTTGTTTACTAATAGGATGCATAGAAATGTTTAAGTAAATACATGAGTGATTCATACCATGTATGTTATAGCTCCTACTTCCACCAAGATGTGCTGGGCAGCAAGATCCTCCTCACCAAGTAAACCTGATATGAGACATCATTATCAGATTCCAACATTCACAAAGACTTTCCTGCCATCTGAGAACGCCACAAAGAGGAATTTTACACAAATGTTTTAACAGTCACATTTAGCAGATTGTACACATACAGAGACAAAAGATGTAATAATAAAGTCAGCTCTCTTGGATTATTCTATTAACCTTTCCATTTTTTATGAACTTGCAGAAAAGTATCTATCCAAAACCGTAATTTAATTGGGGAAATGATTTGGATCCATGAAACCTCATTTTTGAAGGGATCGGAGAGCTCTAACCTCACATTAAAAAAATAAGCTCTATTTTTAAGTCTTTACCTATGTATGTTATTTTTAGCGATTTAGTCTCTTAGAGTTGGAGGTTTTGTAAATGTCTTAGCCATTTGCAACTCCCTTTTCAAAGTAAAAACTAAGAAAGACATTGTAATGCCATTTAAAGAGCAATGATTCATCATCTGAGTTGCACTAGTTATACAGAGCAAATACTGGGTGGAAACAAGTATGCACAATATATTAACGTAGTATAATCCATGGAATGTGATACAAAAAAATTACATTTTAGGCCACTGTGTCTATTACATGATTAAGTGATTAATTAGAAGGCAACTGAATTTCTTTTTGGTTCTTGAAGACATTTCACCACGACAGGTTTCCTCAATACTGAGTGGTGGTATTTAATTAAGGGGACCTGTGGGTAGTTATTCAGTCAAAACTCAGATGAATCAAGGTGTAAATGGTGGTGAAACTGCCTGGAGAGACATCTCAGGACTGCATTCAATGTGGCTTATATGCTGTGCAGTAGGCCACCTCCACCGGTTAAGGATGGTTATTCCAGTTTAACATAGATGGCTTTCTTCATTTCCCTCTCAAACCATCTGTCTTCTCTGTCCAGAATGTGAACATTGTTATTCTCAAAGCAATGTCCCTTATTGTATAGATACAGGTGGATTGCTGAGTCTTGTCTGACTCGCCTGTGTTGTGCTGTGTTCTTGTAGAACAGTTGTTCTTCGCCTCTGTATATAGGTCTGTGCATTCCTTCTTGCATCAAATGGTACTTATTGACTTATTAAGTTCAGTGTTAAGGCTTCCATTCTCCTCAAACACATATCTGAACCAGCGGTTCGGCTGTTCTTCTCTTGTAGGAGCTCAGTGCTGTGCTTGGAAGCCTCTTGGATTAGAGGCATAACATCTTCAAGAACCAAGGGAAGAGCAGTTACCTTAGGATTACCATGACCTGGATGACTGAGAATCTATACAAACATATGTTTTTATTGAAAAAAATCACACAACATTTCGGGACTACATGTTTTGATACAAGCTCTACTAAACTAGAGAAAATTTGAAAGGAAAGACCTGAGCAAGTGCATGTACTTAGAGTAAGGATTAGAGTTAAGCAATTAGTAGTTATGGTTATGGTTGGACTAAGTCTCCAGGGTAAGTCAAGGTAGTGTCTTCAGAAATGATAGAAACTGTTTGTGTGGGACACTGACCAGCAAGGAAACCGCCAACCTCCCAGATCCACCATTCAAAGCAGATCATAAATGCACTGGGGATCGCCAACTTCATATAAGAGCCCCATTCCTGCAGACAGTCAGTGGTCCAGCCTGCAGAAAGTTTCACATAGAATGAAATGCAGATCTGTTAATTTAGCATTTGATTTTCACCTTTGTGTTTGGAACTCACCTCCCCATGTCCGCAGATGGAGCTTCTTCCACCTGATGTAGCCAAACAACAGCAGGCAGATGGTGATCTGAGAGAGGCTGCTAGCGATTGCCGATCCTCTGCACACACACATAATGAAACATCTTTGTATTTCTATTTACGGAGGGATGTAACAGTCAACAATAAATGTAGCTTTGCGTTAGTTCAGACAGGCACAGATTCAGGGCGTCCAATCGTTTACTACTTAAGTCCAGCCCACCCACTTAGCATGCTTTATAACCGAGGCAGCGTTCATTCATTCTGCCCGCTCCACGCTCACCACATCGCTGCTACACCAGCCTCTAAAGATCCGCAAATCTCCCCCTCCTCCCCAACCTCCTACTTTTTAATCTACTCTGTACGCTTTCTAATCCATAGAGGAAGAAAGAATTAAGGGAATGATTGTTTCTCATATTTTGTGGGACTGTAGAACACAGATGTATACCTTAAAACTATGTAAACTGGATTTTGCATAATGAGGACCATTCAAGTTGGTTTCCTTGTTTCCGTGTTCATATTGTACTCATTTAAACGTTGTGAATCTCAGGCTCTGCTGGGGGGTTTGTGATCTTATGGACTGTCTGTGTTATGTTTGCTCAGATTGTTCCAGAGCATCACTCGAGCAGAGTCACCGCCAAACACAAAATTCATGCCATTCCGAAATAAATGGTTAAATTTGACAAAGTGTCCTATCTGTATTCTATCTTGTATTTCCAACCTTGTCTCTAGGCAGAGACATGGACAAGAACCGCACGCATATCAAGTGTGGATCAAGACAGTTAAAGTTACATTTCTGTTCAAGCATACTGGATTTCTAATGGTCTGAGAATAGTCCTTGACAATTAGCAGGAGTCCATGCTTGATATGGAAAGGAGGGGAGAGACAGGGCCCAACTATAAACACCTAATTGGTTGAAGTTGACTGCCTCATGTATCTAATGTTTGTCCAGCTGGAACAAGATCAAGTCCTTTCAGAGTTCTTTCGTCTTTCTCTGCCCTATGCAGTGTCTCCCGCTCTCCTAAAAAAAAGTTGAAACAATAAACACCAAGACACTGCTGACTCAGTTGTAAGAAAAAAACAAATCATTCTTGGATGAATAGATAAAATGCATAAGGAGTGCTCTGACCTACTGTCCTCTTCTTTCCAAACTCCAGGCTATGCATCTGCACATTAGCCTCCCCTCTTTGGACAACAGTGGAGAGATCAGGAGAGAGAAAGAGAGTTTTTCTCTGATTTTAATGCTATAGATGCTTAACTAGTATATTTTATCTGTTGTGTCACTTGAAGCCTGATAGGATATCAAGCGATACAAAGTCCATCAAAAATGAAAAGTTATGGAGAAGCAGCACAACACACTTACATGACACCCAGTTCAAGGCTGAAGATTAAGACGTAGTTGAATAATAAGTTAATGATGTTTGCCACTGCTGCTGTGTACATCTGAGGCAGAATGATCCCCTGACAGATAAAAAAAGACATGGAATCCATAATTAGCAATCTGAGTCTGTAGAGCTCAGATGACAACGTTATTTATATAGGTTCTCTACAATATGGACAAACCAAAACGTAATTGATTTTGTTTGCTTCGCAATCAGCAAATTCAGGTAAAAGGCCGTACTCCAGTGGCAACAAAGGCTAAGAGACTACAGCAATGGTATCAGTTTGCTGACACTGTAGGCACAGAAGTGACAATACCAGTGCTTGATATCTAGCTAAGTACGCCATCTTAGTTTTGCATTTTAGCATAAAATCAGCCCTTAACGCAAATTGCAGCTAATGATGATTGTTGTTAGATTTGCAGGTACTTGATCATAAACCAAAGTGGTGAAGTTTTGAGAATTTATTGGCATGAGAGAAATAGGTTAGCAGAGTCTCTGCAATTCATCCTTACATAAATGTCTGAGCCAAATTTCATGGAAATCTAACTAGTTGTATTACATTTCACTCAAAACCACAAATGTGAACCTAATAATGCCACCAAATAAACACAGTCAGTAGGATGCATCAGAAAACCAAAACAGAATTTAGTACCAATATATGAAGCTGCTAGCATGGCAAAACTGTTGACATGGTTCTGTGCAACACCTTTTGTCATCTGAAAACAATTTACCAAAAGGACATGAGAAATGTTTCTCTATTTGTTACCCCTTGGAGTGCCACCTTTTCCTGAATTTATTTTGGGGAAAGGAAGAACACTCAACTGAACTTCAGCGCTGCAGAAGCATACTTGTTTCCACTCATGAACTTACTTGGTTTTGCAGGTAGGAGACCTGCAGCTGGTGCAGGAACATGGCCTGTAGCAAAAATTAAGAAGAATTTATAGAATAAAACTGACAGACATTCTGGATCACATACAGGATTCACAAATACGTCTTTGATGTATGCAATTCAGTCAGTCAGGACCACTATATGTATATTGAAACTATGCTGCTCATGCATTTCCACATGTTGTGAGATGTCGTTGTTGGGTTTTCTCCTTTCTGGGCTACTGTAGAATCATGGTAGAGCAACATGGTGGGCTCTGTGAAATAGAGTCACTCCCACTGTAGATATAAAGGACTCGTTCTAAGCTAATAAAAACACTGCAGTTCATAGATACAAGTGACTATACACTAGTGAAAATATGATTATAAATACTGTATTTCATTTCTGCTAACTATAAATTCTACTCACTAGTCCTTTAACTGGAATATTACAGTCAAATTAAGGAGATAATTGGAATAAACACCACATGCTCTACAGACAAGATTTGCTTGTTTTGCTTTTGGCATTTAAAAACTTTTGTTTTATTGAAATCAGGAAATATTATTGCAAAGATGCAGCTTCTAGTGCTTTTCCTTAATTGCTTTTCTGATGCAAAATGTAATTTACTAATATACTATGCATGGTATTTGGCTGTAAAAAAAATAAATAAATAAAAAAAAAAAAAAAGAGAATGTACTATAATTTTCATGCTCTGGAGAGTGTTTCAGTTCATTGCACTCACTGGAACAGCTGGTAGAAATGCCATCACATAGAGCTGGGCAATTCTGAAGGGGGCACAAACAGAGTAATATTCATTTAGTAGAGAAAACAGAATGGCAATAATTCTCTTTCTGTTCTGACATTCACCTGTTAGTATATGCATTATAAAAATTATGTGCTCACATTAAATTTCTCTTCTGTTATCCAGTATCTCAGAATTAAATGACATGGTGGATTCACATATCCAGACATCTGGAACTGTTAATATACAAATGTAGGAGAACTATACTTGAACTCAAATGCTGATCTAATACCCTGATAAATGTGCATACAAAGCTGAACTTACAGTATAAGATAATATCGATGTCTCTGCTGATAAGCATAACAACCACGACACTAAAGATAAAGATACGTGTCTTTTTCCTTAAATAACCCAGCAGTGTGTCTTCAGCAGCATTTACCTCGCCACCTCACTCTCTTGGTACATGAGGAGCAGTAAGTTCTGAGAGTTTATGAGAAGACCCCAACATGGCAGACAAAACAGCAGCAGGATCAGTGAACTCCGTTGTAGAATTACTCCCACACGTTTCATGTTCTTACCGCCATATGTCTACATAGCACAAACAAATGATTACATTGGTTAAAATGAAAGCCTTTCTGTGACAATAATGCACACATTATGTGGTTTGCTCACCTGAGAAATAAGCGTATCACAGGCCACAGCGAGGCCATAGCCTGTTGAAGCTGTGGTCACGTTAATGGTCTGAGAGGTGAAGAACAGAAACCGCAAGTTAGACTTCAGTTATTAGATGTTCTAATATCTTCTAATCATATATATATTGTTTATGTCCATGACTAATACGGTATGTATAATTTAACTACTGTATTTTGAGATGCACTGAATACACTGGTGCCACAGAAAATCAACACTCCACTCTGCAGCAGCTAGTAGCAAATTTCAGCCAATTTTACCTCACTGGTTTGTAAGTCCATACAGTTCATTACCCGCTCCTAGACCTTGTGTGAACTGTGGGTGGCCACTCTCAGCACATATGCTCACACAGGCTGACTGGAAGCAATGGCTGGAGCCTATCCTAGCTGACATATGCACAAAGGGACAGACAACCACTGACACGCACAGCAACAGTCAATTTAGAATTACCAATTAACCTGCGTCTTTAGTCTGTGGGAGGAAACATCTGGAGAAAATCCCCGCAGGCACAGGAAGAACATGCAAAGTCCACACAGAAGGGCTGCAGCTATGATTCAAACTCAGGACCTTTGAGGTGTAAGGTGACAGTGCTAGCCGCTATACCATATTCTGCAAATGTCTCCAGATGGTCTGCCAGCTGTCTGTTTTGTGTGTGCACTGCAAAAATAATCAAGTGTCAGTCCCATAGACAGCCCTGACTCTGGAGAACAAAAAAGAGTGTCTCAGACTGATCTATGCAACTGTCCTATTCATGTTCAAGCTCATCCACAGGACAGGGGAGCAGGAAGGGAGAGGGGAGGCGTGAATAAGAGAGATGCAAAATATAGACAGTCTTTCTCCACCTTTAACGACTGTCTGAAGAAAGAAGTCGAACACATAGCAAGCCAAAGTGAGGCAGATTTTCTTTGCACACCAAAATGGGAGACCAAATTCAAGTTAATGCATGTTGCTTTGTTTGCAGGATGTGAAAGAAGAAGTAACAACAGACTTGTTAAACCTGTAGTATAGGGCAAACATACTCCACCCGGATTAGATTTGCACATACATTTTTATATCAAACACCCCATCTTGACCACACAAGAGGGGAGGGTTTATGAAACAATTGTGCAAATGCTTTACTGGCGGAGAAAAAGATTTGAAGTGTATTGTGTCCATCACCACTGACAAGAAGAAGGAGGGAACTGATGTAGTTCTTAAAAACTCGTCATCTTGTTCTGATATCATGTCATTTCAATACCCACCAAACTATTTTATGTGCTAGTGTGAGTGAAATACACTCAGAAGTCCTGACAGCTGTGATGAGACTTGTCGACTATTTGAGGCATTTGAAGCGTAAGACATTCATGACAGGGGTCGATGTAGTTTTTGATAATTTGCTCCTCAAAACAATGTCAGGCTGCTCAGAAGAAACAAAGTGCCAAAGCACTTTTGGGTTGTTTGCACAGAGCTTAAAATGTTTCCTGCAAAATGCAGAGAAAATTGAAGCTGTTTTCATTTCTGACAGATAGAACATCCCTCCTCAGTGACCCTGAAGTCAAGCTTCAGGGCAGAAACAACACAGTGGGTGACCTCTTGTCTGCAGACTTTGCTTTTCAGAGGACGCCAGTGGTGCTTAAACTTGATATATGGGAAGGCATGCTGCACTTTCCAAAACTTTTAAAACAAATCAGAAGCAAATCTCAGCTTTGTTTAGCAATTCAAACACAGTAGGTCGAGTGGAGAGCTTAATGATGGTTGTAGTAGTCAGAATAGGAATCAAGACGTCTCTTTACCACATGAAAAATAACAACAGAGAAATGGTGATGCATGGATGAGCACGATTTTGTTGTATGTCCTTTTAAGTCAGCTTACAGAAACCCTGTTCTTTGGCCAACTTGTGCAACCACTAACTTTGCCTGTGTTTCATTAAAAACGATAGCCAATAATTGGTTAGAGAAAATGAGGGAGTATCTTTGGGAGGTCATCACTTCACTTGGATTTTGGATTTTCTACTGATTTGCCCCCCTTCTGTCTATACTGTGTATAGATATTGCTTGGAACTGAGGAGGTAATATTATATTATACAAAGTTGGAGGCTATATATGAATATTAGGGCTGTCTGTGGAGAGTTTTATAAAAAAAAAATACTTCAGTTTTATTGCATGCTGAGTGAGTAAAACTGTGTGGATTTGTTAGCTTTACATGCTCCCTTAGAGATTACACTCCACTTTTCCTCGCCTCTTCTTGTCAACCTGTACAAACTTTCTGCATGCATACATTGTTTCTGTTTGTGCAGTTGATTGCACAACTGCTCTCTGTGTTTTCTGTCTTTTTTTTTTTAAGTCTTTCCGCACCCTTTTAAGATATATTACTAAGTATTATTAAGTCCTTTTGCTAGAGTGCTGTTTAAAAGCACTTAAAGGAGCTTTAGCAACTACACCCCTAACCAGTTACTGTACATCTTCCCAGTGTGATACAGATACCAGAATTTTATGTCATACCGCCATCACAACAATCCGTAGTGGATGGGAGTAGTAGAGAAAAAGGTTGTGATAGTTTTAGCAGTAGACGCAGCAGTATTAGAGTCACTAACAAGAGAAGTGGTATTAGATGTACTACTTCAGTTATGGTAAGTAAATCATTTAAGGTGTAAACATGACAGAAGTATAGATCGTACCGCTGAGGCCAATGCATATCCAGCCAGTTCTGCATTGCCAATGTGACCACAGAATATGCTGATAACAAACGGCAGGAGAAAGTTCAGAATCCGAGACAGCAGCTGTAGAAACAAACACAAAGACGTAACTACATCACACACATTACAAACCTCATCAGGTGAAATTGATCAGCTGTGTTCAGGCATCGTATCAGTACTCAGCAAAGTGTACTGGAAAGCAGTGTTGTGAAATCACTTGCCACAGTCAGTAAATATTGACACCATTTCTTCTCCATGTAAGTCTACATGCTGCACATATATACTTCGGAAATGGTAAACGATTGCACTGTTAGATTGCATTATTTAACACTGCACGTTAAATAGTAATTCTGCAGCACAGCAATACAGTAGCTGAGTGTACTGCAATCACGGCACTTAATGAACAGCATAGTGCTCCCCCCCACCAACACTTCAACTTTACCCTACTCACCAGTGGGCCTGTGAGTCGCAAGACTTGGTAAAGTTCTTCTCTGTAGGCCAGTGGTAACCAACGTCTCACACACGCACACCGAAACAGTTTTGAGCTGGCCAGTGTCGCCTCCTCATCTCCCACAACCCCTGCAGTCTTGGCAACAGAAACCCCAGCAACAGGCTCTTCACCCTGCAAGGGGTGTGCAGGTCCTGGGGAACCCAGCTTCTCCATTCAAACACAGAAATAGAAGACAGAAGAGAGAGAGAAGGGAGAAAAGCTACATAACACTGGAAGGAGGGAGGGAGGGAGGAAAGCGGGGAGGGAGGGAGTGAGCAAAGAGAGTGCAAGGGTAAGAGCGGCCTATCTGGGTTTAGAAGTACGACACATGCATTTCTTCAAAGTTATTGATTAAATATTGAGGTTTGGAAGAGCAGGGAGGTGAGAGAATAAAGGAAGAAAAGGGGGAGTGGAAAACAACAAAAGTCCTTTTTGATACAAGGGTCAAAGGGCTGATGAATGTATGTTGGAGGAAATACATTGTGTTTGCATATTTGCGCCGTATACACAGTGAGAAAGTGAGTGCTTTGTGGACATGTTTCATTACATATTTAGGTGCGTGGGTTTGTGCGAGAGTGCGAGTAGTCTTGCAGGGCTCAGTAGTAATCTGATGAGGAATGCCTGTTTGGACGCCGTATACAAGGAGCTCTGATGGCAAAAACTCCGCAGGCTTTGATTAATTGCTTGCAGGGCAGCCCTGATGTTTGTGTATGTATGTATTAGCCACTGAGCTTATCTGCTGCTGAGTGTACTTTGAGCACTGACCTCACCCCTGGGGTCGCCCTCTTTATGTAGGTGTCGAATAAACAAACACACAAACATACAAACCTGACCTCATCCATTTTTCCTTGCACGGCTCTGGAACTGAAACATTTATTCACCAGCATCTGCAGGTATTCAAAATGTATACTAATAAATGACCTGGACGGAGCAACAGGGTTGATCTGAAACACACAGGCTGTAAGTGTGTGGTGGATTTGTGGCATTCGTTACAGCAGCAAGGCCAGAGTCAATTTTTGTGGCAAAGTACAAGTGATCAAACAGATTTCAATCTTTAGTATGAGAGGGATCATAAGTGCAGCAATCAGCTTACACATTACAGCTGAAGAGGCTACAGGTGTGTGTATGGGTGTATGTGTGTGTGTGTGTGTGTAGCAGGCTATATAGGTTACCAGCTAGTCAGTTGTGCAATATGACATAAAGAGCACATTCTTCTATGAGCACTGTTGCAATTACTGCTAACCTTTGATCTTCGATGAAACTGCACACACAAGGCTTTCTTTAAGAGTGAATATTACAACCTATTATGGACTGAATGTTACGTGCTGGTTTTAAAAACAAACAAAACTCCAGTGCTTATAATGCATTTGAAAAAGACACGTGAGCAAAGAAGATTGAGGTTTTTGTGGCAGCCATTCATTCTGATATTAGAGTAGTAACAGCATAACTAGGTGTGATATCTACTGTCCCTTATTATAAAGTAGTCGAGCATAGAACAACACACTCAACAAATAACTAATCTGAAAACTTTTTTTTTTCAGTTGACCAATGCTTCTCTCTAGCGGGGAAGAGTGAGATGGCAGATGGAAACTTACACAAATATGTTTGTCCACATGCTAAAGAGCATCTCCAGACCCCTGCGTTCCCCCTCCATATTTGTCCTGCTTGCTTGCTGTTTAAACCCTCGTTTCCTAATGTATAACAACACCATCAGCCTAGAGTCAGTCATCCATACAATGTAAAACTTTGGCTTACTATATATTCTTATATACACCGATCAGCCATAACATTATGACCACTGACAGGTGAAGTGAATAGCATTGATCTTATTGGTACTATGTGGTGTTCTGCTGGAAAACCTTGGATTTTTACATCCGTGTTGATAAGACTTAGACACCCAAATAAACATTGTCCCAGAAGAAGCACACTCCCTCAGGCAAGTGGCAATCCCAAATGTGCTCAGTGTTCTTAGCAATGTGTGATTTAAAGGTAACTTGACATCATTTACTGCTGCTCTGGTCCGCTCAGCTTGTTACCTTTTAGCCAATTAAACTAGTTAATGTTCTGCTTAAAGACGCCCTATTTATACGATATAAAAAAATCACTTAGGTTGGTAAGATGGAAAAGCTTCAACATTGGGTTTTCAGTCTTAGCAAATAGTAAAAAAAATGTCTAATTTAGCTTTAGCTAAGGCTATTTTCTACCGATTAGAATGCTTTAATTTATAATAATATATCAAATAGTAACATGTAAACAATGCAGAAGAGTTTTTTTTTATTTTTATGATCCATTTCCTATGTTGTCTCTTAGGTTCTCATATCTATTCTTGTCTTTCTCCATTCAGTAGCTTACAACTACCTTTTAGGTTAACTGTGTGTTCCAGTCACTCTGGTGCTAAATTACAAGTATGATAATGCAGGTTATTAAGTTAATAATGTCATTTGCATTTTTCACAAATGGTCACTAAATGATCTAAAAAAAAATCTTTGTTAGCGTTTATGCTTATTAATAAACATGATACATGATACAATAAATATTGTATTAGCACATATTTAGCCACACTCAGGCAACTTCTGTTATGGTATCTTTTTTGTATTTATATCAGATTTTTTTTAAAGATCTAATCTGCACTATACGTACAATACGTTAGATATTTAGTAAGTTTAGTTTTATTTTATTACTTGTGCTTAAATCCACTACAGTACTGTAAATCCACCCACTACACTGGTCGTGGTTCCCGTCAATCCTCCGACATTAACGGGAAACAAGGACAAGCGAGCCGACAAGGAAATAATTCTCCAAACTCTGTTGTCACATTCATGTCTTTTTCTTCAGGAAACATCAAAAAAGCTTGAAGTCTGTCCCCTTATAAGGACCTTATAGGATACAGTAATGAGCATTTTATGTTAAAATATCATGAAACAAATCGTATAAGATAAGTTCCATACATTATTGTATTTGAATTGAATGGAATTATGGGTTTTAAAAGCCCCATTAATTTTTTTTTTTTTTACAGGAACATATAAACTAAAAGCAAATATGAAAAGAACCTCATAAAAAAAATTATTTTAATCTTTACATACACGCCCAAGACGTTTTAGTGCCATTGTAATGACTGTAGCCCATAAAAAGTTTCCTTGTGTTTGCACATTATAAGTGTGCAACAATAAAAGAAAGAAAGAAAAATGTCAGGGGTGGGAGGACTGAAAGGTTGTTAAAAGGAACAGGTAAAAAAAAAAAAAAGATAAAAGCCATTTAAAACCAAGAGAGGAGTTATGAAAGTGTCCTGTGAAGCATATAAGAGCTACTGAAGACTCACACAGCCCTTCTCATCCTCATACCACACCGGGAACGCCAAGAGGAAAGACTAGGAATACGAAGAAACAATCACTAACAGGTAAGTTCTTCATTTCAGAACACAAATCTGTATGACTGCACAGCTGTATGAACTACCACAAAGTTTATAAGTAAATTTAGAGTGTCATTTATATGTACAGATTTATTTCACAGGAATGAACCCAGAGAGTGATGGTGCTCTGCTGCTGATATAGCTTCTGCAAAGGAACTATTGTAATCATTTTTTACTTTATATGGCACTTTTATCTATTTTTTGTTTTGGGGAGAGTTTTTTCCTTTTATTGATAGAGACAGAGTGAAATCGGGAGTAGACAGAGAGGAGAGTGACATGCTGCAAATGGTCTTGAGCTGGACTCGAACTCATGACCGCTGCTAAGGGACTGAGCCCCATGTGGTATCGCCTTAACTCAGTGAGCTAAAGGGCAGCCCTATATGGTACTTATATCTAAAGGGGTGATTTTATATTTTCTTTCAGAATCTTGTAAATACAATATTCTGGCTTTTTAACCAGTTTGGGTAAATGTGTACCAAAATGCCTGAGTGTAACATTTACATGTCTGTAGATAATCTCAAATCTGCTCGACCAAAAACCTACCTGACGGCAGATATGTTATATTTTGCTGACTTTAGACTCCTAAAATTATCCTTAGGAACAAACCAGGTACCATCTTGGCATGTTTGTCATACACATTGAATATTCAATACACATCTTTGTGTTTTACCTCTGGTTGAGTATTCTTTAACAAGCCAGTTGAATATTTTATTAGTTTTCTGTTCTTATGTGCAGTCTGATCACATTTGGCTAAAATTTGCACTAAGTTTGAAAACACTAGTGTGTAAATACTGCTCTTGTGGTGACCCTGCTGGGAGTCACAGGTGTTTGGTGGCCTAAAAAGGTGTAAAAATGGTGTCACTTCGCCACAGCGGGATCTTATGGCTTCATATTTTTCTATTGAAAAGTATGTTTTATGTTTTGATGTTTTACTGAATTTAGACTAAATGAGAATTATAAATAAACTCCATGTAAGTGCTCATTCCGATGATCTTTCCCTTACTTCCAGGTTCTTTCAAAAAAAGAGTACAATGAAGTTGATAATCAGAACCTCCCTCTTACATTTGCTCCTGTACTGTGCGACCCACACATTAGGTAAGTGTGTCTGGTTTGAAAGTCTGCTCACGAAGAATGTAACTGACTTAACACTGGTTTTCTCCCCACTTTGTGCAGTCTAAGTTTTCACCGCGTCACTCAACTGTTTCAATTTCCTTTCCTAAGGTGTCAATATCATATCTGACCCAGTAGTCAACGGTGATGGTGTTATACAGGTGGAGGTGAAGGACACTGTGTCTCTGGTTTGTGGCGTTGGTGGAGACACTCCAGCTGACGATGAGCTGGTTTGGCTCAGAAATGACATCAGGGTCAAACTGAATGAAGAGAACAAGAAAGGTCGCAGCAGCGTGTGTGTTTCGCCTGTCATCCATGACGACAACGATGCCACTTTCACTTGTCAACTGCAAAAAAACGCAACAATTAAGGCCTCTGTCACCCTGAATGTCACATGTGAGTCCCTTTAAAAATGTTGAGATGATGCTGTTTGTTAATATTAATACTGGTAGCTGGTCAGCCCACTACTGTTGTTCACACTGAAATATGGCGACTACTGGATGTAGTGTTAACATACCAACATGTTAAATAAACATGGCCAACATCTTCTTCTGGGGACCATGAATGTCTGTACAAATTTACTGTCTGTCGAATAGTTGTCAGGATATTTCAGTCTGATCCAGTCTGAAGCTAAGTTATAGCTGCACTCAAATTTCTTCTTCACGTGAAATATGTGTATTTATCTTTGAA
This sequence comes from Chromis chromis, assembly GCA_900302755.1. Lineage (NCBI taxonomy): Eukaryota > Metazoa > Chordata > Actinopteri > Pomacentridae > Chromis > Chromis chromis. The sequence goes on along the minus strand of OMNN01000091.1, from coordinate 7,393 downwards.
AACAACTCAGCAGCAGTAATATTTTCTCTTTAGATCCCCCACAGTTGTCTGGGTCAGAGGAAGTTACAGTAGAGGAGGAGGCAGAGCTCGTCCTGAGCTGTGACATCTGGGCCAATCCGCCAGTCTCATCTGTGGTGTGGGCACTAAATGGAAGCATGGTGGATCTATTAGCAGGTGGCTTTGTTGTGTCCACTGACGGCTTTACAAGCCAGCTAATAGCCAGCAAAGTGGAGAGGAGCTTGCATGAAGGCACCTATCAGTGCACAGCACATTCTCCCAAATATGGAGCACACCACAAGACTTTCTATGTCACAGCAACAGGTCTGTTCAGTCTTCAGTATTACTGAAACCATATTCCACATGTTGAATAGTTTTACTGGATATTTCATTGCTCATGTGTCATCAGCACATGAAACGATGACTCAGTCAGTGATGTCAGTGAAGGGGTTTAATCATCTTTCTCCTCATTTGTAGATAAGACCATAAAGTTCCCGCTGATGCCCATGATTGCAGGAATTGTGGTGGTGGTCCTCACTGCGCTTCTTGCAGTTGTTTCACGGTGGAAGAAAATCGCAAAGGTAACACACAAAACATGCACATAGAGCAGAAGGCTGAATCATTACAGTCAGGACCTCCTAATGCTTTAATTCTCTCTCGACAGTGCTGCAAGAAATGAAGACACCACCACGCCCTTTTGTGTGCAGGACAATGCGACTACCGATTTACATAGTCTGGTTTTTAATTTTATGTCATATTTGACATTTTTTAAAGGAATGCTTTGACATTTTGAGAAATACATTTATGTACTTTCTTGCTGAGAGTTTGAAGACTGATATCATTCCCATATCTGTTAAATATGAAGCTACAACCAGCTGTCTTCAGCATAAAGGCTGGATTTGAAGGGAAACATTTAGCCAGGCTCTGTCCAAACAGCAAAATGCAGGTTTTTCTACAGAATAAACACACACTGATCAGCTACAACATTAAAACCACCTGCCCAATATTGTCTAGGTCCCCCTCCTGCTGTCTGGCACCAGGATGTTTGCAGCGTAACTTCTGGGTTCTGTAGTTTGCGGGGTGAGGCCTCTGTGGCTCAGGCTTATTCAGGTGCATCCTGCAGATGCTTGGTCTATTTGGGATCTGGGGAGTTTTAAGGTTCTTTGTTGTGTTCTTCGAGTCTTTCCAGACCAGTTTTTGCCACGTGTCCTGCTCCTGGTGTGGAGCAATGTTTAGGTGGCTGATACATGTCATAGCAACATCCAAATGAATGCAGGACCCAAGGTTTCCCAATAATCAATGATATAGACTTCACCTGTCAGTGGTTTGTGACTGATCAATGCAAAATACGCTAATGAGTTTTAAATGTGCTGGCTGATTACCTTTCGACAGACCTTGGCTAGCTGTTTTTCAGTCTTTGCGCTACGCTAAGCTAACTCCCCAGTGGCAGTAGCTTCATATCTACAGCGCAAACATATGGTCAGTCTTCCAATGTAACTCTCTGCAACAAAGCACAATAAAAAAGAGCAGATTTTTCCCAAAAATATCTTTCAAAATCTGATCAACTGTAGTATGCTATCCGCTATGTACGCAATATGCTATTTATTTAACCTATAATTATGACAGGAGGATCTCTGGAGTCTGCTGTACGACATTTAGCTTGTTACTTTTCATGATGTGATGCACTTTGACCTTGATGATGAAGTGAATTTTAACACTCCATTTCCTCTTTTCTTGTTAATATCTTTGCAATAAAATAAACCAAACTGAAAAGCAGACTGACATTGCAAGGACCTCTTCTTCTGAAAAAATCAAAGCCACAAGTTCTGCTGTATATTTGAAAGGTGATTCATGATTCTATGATTTAAGGATACAACATAATTGTTAATACAGTTAGAACATATTACAGATTACACTGACAGATTTCCAGACATAGACAGATGAAACATTTGACACTACCATTTTCTAATTGCTAGTGTAATGCAATCCCCTTATTCTTCCACATTGTCTGTCTTTGCTGGTTAATTCATAAACATATGACGAGAAAAGTTGAACTTTTTTGGACAGAAAACGACAAATACTTTTCAAACAAGGTAAAAGACAAGTAGCTTAACTAAAAAATGGGAAAAAAGAGAAAAAAATTGGAAAAATTAACTGTTATAATGTTTAAGCTGATGCTTGTAGACTTCCCAGTCTAAAAATATCTGTATTTTTTAGAGACATGTCTATCAGACATCGAGCTGAACTGCCTCACAATCAAAATCTTGGTTTCCACATTCATACTGAACTTTAGCTCCTGACTCAACAATAAAACCAAGGCTTGTTAAAATCATGTTATACATTTACTTTTAATGAGACAAAAGGACGGGAATTACTATGTTGCCAAGGTCGTGTTCAAGGTCTAGGTCTTTGCGTTCATACCATTAAATAGATACTTAACAGGTTCACATAAAACAGTGCAATGCAATGTCAAGAATGACGACAACTTTATTGTCTAAATTGAGGTTTGGTTATGTTTGCAGTTTTTAATCTCTAGTCAAGAATTTGCTTATTTGGTTGGCTAACTATTCACAATTAAATTTGTAATAGATTCCTTTTCTGATATTTTCAGATGTTGCTGTCATCTCCAAAAGACTTGTTTAATCAAATGTGCAGTGACATAAAATTCAACTGTAGGTCATCTAATAGCTGAATGTCCATTTATTTTTCATGTTTTGATATGTTTTTTATATTATAATTTTTACCTTATGTTTTATATTTTCATTGATATATATTTTACTTCCTTCTTACTTTAAGACTTTTGATTAGGAGCACTTGTGACGAAAAGAAATTTCCCCTAGGGGATAAATAAAGTTCTGATTCTGATTCTGATTCTGATTGAAAAGAGTACTGATACTGAAAAGACAGACCCCTCTCAACAAAATGAGTATCTGTTTGTTGTTCAAAGGCTCTAGTTTATATGTAATTTCGGTTTGTGACTAAACGCAGCACATACAAAAATGCAAAAATATTGTATGTAATCCGCATTTGGATAAAAGAAGATAAATTGTTGTTTTAATTATGCCAGAATGACTGTGCAAACTCCCAGAAACTATCCTCCTGTATCTTCTTTAATGGCCCTGAAAAATGCACTGTTCTTTGCTTTGTGTCACGTAACTGTGATATCATGCTGGGAACCCTTTTAGCGTGTCAAAGATGTTGCATCTCTCTTCTAGTAGCACATTCAGTATAATTGAAATGACTGAAATTACATTTGCACAACACAAGTTCACGAGAAACTGTTTTATAAGACCATGAAAGAACAAACCGATTGAAAAAGAATCTCGTTAATGCCTTCAGCAGATCACCACAGACTAAAACACAATAGATGGACATAACTAAGATCTTCAGGCACTAGTGCGTGAAAGCGTTTCACATGCAGGTCTGAAGTGACATCTGCTGGTCACCTTATTTTCTAACCCTTTCTGTCCATGACAATGACATGTATGTGTAAATGTGCAAATAAAAAAACAGAGCGAAATATTAATGTTTTAAAAAAAATACAAAGCCTTGACATGTATTTTAAATGACAAATGATCAACAGTTGTACCTGCTGTGTTTTTCCTGTTGGTGTGATAGATTACACTAAACAGGACCAGTGTCAGAATTAATGCTAAACTTAAAATTCAAATTCAGAGTTAAATCCTACCAAAATTACAACCACAAACAAATATGATTATAGAATCCATTCAAATATCAACTGAATGACACGAAGGGTCTGGTGTATTGAATTGTGCTAACTTGAGATGTTACATTTGTTTTTATTTATTCTTTCTTTCCATTTGTGTAAATAGGATGTGAAAAATATTAGAAACACCCCTCAGTATACAGTAAAGCAGCACAATAAAACCACTGACAGACTTGTTTGTTGTATCAATACCTAGCTCACGCCAAAGCCAATAAAAACCGAACATCATAAATCTCACAAAGATAAGCTTTATTATATTGGATACATAAACTGTGGCTAAAAGAACTGTACACCCCCATTCAAATCTAAACTGGTGTGTATTAAACTGAAGAATAAAGTTTTGGAGCAATATGTCATTAATTTATGGCAGTGGTGATGTTAATCTGCAGGGAGTTTTATCTGTTTTATTAAAGAAATGTATGCAATGTACCTGCAAATAGGAATCTCCTAAGTATTTACAATGTAAGGGATAGGACACTAGAATCTTATGATCATCAGCTATTAATTTTACATACAGAATGACTATAATATTTTAATGCCTTATACAAATAAAGATTTGCCTTTCATGCAATAAAACAAGGTTCCACAAGAGCATGAAACATAAACAAGAAAAAAGAAAGAGCCTAAAATTCATTCATTCATTCATTCAACCTTTATTTAAGGTTGAGGGATTTAAACTGGTCAACAAATATGGCTGCACCAAGCGTTAATGTTTTCTGCAAGATGTTACAACTATATGCGACTGAAAAGCTAAACGCATTTTACCAGCAGCAGTGTAAGCACGTGGGATTTCGAGTGTCAGCCAATTGCTTTAGAGAATTGAATAGTTATTTTGGGATGAATTTAACGATTTAAGAGGTTGAGGTGGGAAAGTGAGAGCGACTGCTTGTCCCAGTCACCACCACTGTGGGCCCTTGAGCAAGACCCTTAAGCCCTGACTGCTCCCTTCTTAAAATAAGAGCACTGTAGATTGAAATTATCTCAAGGATATATCACATGTGTCGTATTTATGGATATAAAACTTTGCATTTAAAAAGTTTTAAAATCTGATGCATATTTTTTCTGTAAATGAATCTTAGTTCCACTAGGCATTTTAAATACATGATTAACATCAATCCAAAAAAGACAGTTTTTTTTTTTACACTTTTATTAAAAGTGAAGGATTTCAAACATACTTTTCTGCTAATAAAAAAAAATTACACTAAATTTATTTTTAAAACAAATGACATCAATTTAATTCAAATTTATTTTATCAAAGAGTCCGTTTTTAATTTTACACTCACGTTGCAGCGTCTCAGGCTGAAAGGACCTTCACGCACGGACGCAGCGTGTTACGTCACTCACTGTACGTAAAGGGCGTGGTGACGCCTGTCCGCGAGCGTTCTGCGGTCCACCGCCAAATTCAAACAGAAAGAAAGAAACACGAACAACAGGCAGCTGCAGCAAAGAGGACCGACGATTCTTACAACTGTTAATATCAGGTACGTTATCGATACGGCAGATAGCACAACAGTCAGTCTTCTTTAGTCTGTGCTAAAGTTTTAATGTAAACATCTTTTCGTGTGAATTTATCGAGCTAACGGTGCCTTCGCGAACACAGCCCTCTTTTGTTGTGTGAGAATCAAAGATATGTTATCAGTAAAGCTGCTACGTGACTACGTTTTATTTTTCAACAGTACGAAAACTTTATTCGTATTTGCTGCGTACGTGTTTGGCGTTAAGTCACTGTTATTCCTCCTCTACCGGTGTTTTGGATGGAGTCATCCCCGGTTTAGTTTCACTGGGCAGGGCAGCCTCCACAGCTACATTGTCCTCATCAAACAATAGCAGCGGAGCCTTCACTAACACGATTATTGCTGCTTGATTGTGGGGGTTGTTACGGGTCACTTTCACCTTCATTTCCCGTCCTTTGTTCATTAACATTGTTCCCATTTATTGTCAGTAACAGAGTACTGTGAGGTAATTCCTTAAAATAACAGACACAGATAAATAAGCTCAAGATTGGAAGAAGAAGTTGGACTTGTGTTGGACTTGTGTCTCTTTGTCTTGATACCTGGGACTGTCTCTGTTTTGCTTCCTTTGTGGTGAAAAATTTCTCTGACTACCACACTCACTGAATTATTGTATCACATCTAAGCAAGGAATCACTAACACAGAGTACAAACAAGCAAACCGAGCTGATCTCAAAGTCACCAGTATATACATTTAAATTATTTCTCTAGTTCATTACCCTGCTAACTGCCTGATTCTCTCCTCCAGCTCAGGAGCTCTATGTCATATATAAATTAAAACCTTGTATAATCTTGTAGTCCTTACATGGAGTCTTCTTAGCAGGGAAAATAATGCAGCAGGGCTTACAAAACACACTTATCAAAGCTTTCTTGGACGATGCACAAATGGACCCTCCTCACATTTCCTTCCTTCCTTACAACCCTCTGATCATTTACCATCCTTACATTTACATTTATGCCTATTAGAAATTTGTAAACACAAAACCAAAACCAAACGGTTTTACACTCGATTATACTTTTCCAACACTATGAGTTAAAAAAGGTATTCAAGTTACAATCATTTGAAACAGTGTAAAGCAGCAATATCAAATAAAAATAACTGTTCTTGCTTTGGCTGTTGCATATTAAGTCAACTCAGAGTTTTTTCAACACTAAATTTAATTTCCTAAAACCTGTGTAAAGTGCTTCATCTATATATCTTTTCTGAAGTGTGCTTTAAAAATGTTTGTTTTGGTTTTTGTTATGTATAGTTTGCTGTTTTATTATCTTTCCTCAGCTCAGTCAGTATGGCGTCTTCAGTGATGGATGGGGTTGGTAAAGCTGTGGTTGGAGTCTGGCGAGCACACACCGTCCTGGATGAGTCTGACGGGGCAGAAAGCTCCCCAGAAGCCCCCGACCGTTTCCGCAAGCTTCGCTCTTCGTCTTCACTGAACTCTCTGCGAATGTCTTTGCGCAAGAGGCTCCCGCTGCGCTCCGTCCAGGCCAACTCCCTCCCAGAGAACCCAACTTGGGAAACCCTGAAGGAGGAACCAAAAACCAGCACCATCCGCAAACTTAGTCGTAGTGCTCGGAACTCCATCAGCGGAGTATATCAGGTAAATTATTTACTATGGTTGGATCTGGAGGTATCGGACCACGAAAAGAGATTTTATGTGTGGAAATGTCTGGTAGTCAAGTTTACTTTTCATTTTTTGTGACATAAATTAGCATCAGCAACTACCATCCATTGTTTGGGGGCAGTGGTGGGCTAGTGGTTTGTGAAGTGAACTTGTATCCAGTGGGTCGCCGGTTCGAGCTCCCAGACTGGCAAGATGTAGAGGTGGGAAATTGAGAGTGACTGCTTGTCCCAGTCACCACCACTGTGGGCCCTTGAGCAAGACCCTTAACCCCTGACTGCTACCCGGGCGCTGCACCGCGGCAGCCCACTGCTCCTAGTATGTATAGTTAAGGTTAACTTTGAATAGGATGGGTCAAATGCAGAGAAGGAATTTCCCCAAGGGGATCAATAAAGGTTAGATTATTATTATAACCCTAAAAACCAAGTCAAGAAAAAAATATGCATATTAAGGACTGAAAAATGAACACAATATCTAGTAAAATCACAGAAAACAAGTATTAATTTACATGTTGACTGTGAAAAAACAGGCCAGAACAGTAC
>OMNN01000089.1:0-31405 GCA_900302755.1 Chromis chromis | reverse complement strand
GATATTATATTTGCATATAAAATACACATATTTTATATGTATATATAATATATTACATCACAGAGTGGAACTGGCTTCCCTCAAAAAGGAAAGTCGACATACAGGAAGCAAAAAGCAAAACATATTCCTAATAGCACAACTATACAATTACAGTCAGAAGGTTAGAAATGTTATCTTAATAAAATGTAAATACAACCAAAAACAGCCTGAAACATTCATAACCTCAGTGACCTGATATTCCATCTATAACTCATCATGACAGGGTCGAGGCTGTGGAAGAGTAGAGGCAATAGGAAGCAGAGCAGGAATGAATAATGGAAAAATGGTGCTCTGGTCAGTGAAGGAGGGATGGCTGATGTGTGATGAAATGAATGATAGTGGGAACAGAGGACAGAGAATGGAAGAATAGCAATACGAGAAGTGCTTGAGGTGTGACCAACAAGATACAGACTGGCTGATGACAAATTGAACAGAAACTGTCTTTTTTTTTCTCACAGGAGGGTTGAAGGAGAGAAAAGGAGTGGGAGGGAGGAGGAGAGAGCAGAAATATTCTTAGAGAATGCAGCCTTTGTCGCGCTACAGTATAAAAGAGAGATTGACAAAGAGATATAACGGAAAAGAGAAAAACAGTCATACTGTAATGATTGGATCAAAAATTCAGAGGAGACAGGATGAGAGAAAGAAAATGCTTGTGAGATGTTGTCCAAAATCTTCAGGGGTCTTACTCTCAAACAGGAGGGAAAAAATCCGAAATAGAAATGTGCCATGGTGGCAGGGAGATGATGATGCTTTGTGTCTCCAAAAGCAGACAGATTTACTCTGTGTGTAGCATATAGGGTTGCTAGAGGTATGAATGAGAAAAGAGAGATCTCACATTATCCAGTGCAACAAAAACTATATGGAAAACCCTCATCCATATACGTCTGTCTAGTATTAGAAAGTAACATTGTTTAGATACTGCACTGTATTTTACATTTTAAGCTGTTAATTAGAGGCAACAGCTATGAGGCAATTAAACTTCTCTTTTTGGTTCTTGAAGACATTTCACCTGTTATCCAAGAGGCTTCAGTTCAGACTAACTGATAGGGAGTCCCAGATAAGTATTGTCACCCCCAAATCTAACGGCTAATGGGCCGTTAATGACCGACTCACATGCCACGAGGTGTTAATGGTTGTGAAACTGCCAGGTCAGGGATGACTCAAGATGTTAATGGTAGTCAAACTTTCTGGGGAGGGACCTCAAGGCTGCATTATAAGTAGCTGATAATTGGTGTCATAGACCCCTTCCCTGTTTAGACATAGCTGTTTCAGATTAACATAGATGACTTCCTTCACTCCTCTCTGAAACCATCTGTCTTCTCTGTCCTGAATTTAAACTTTGCTGTCCTCAAAGGAGGGTACCTTATCCTTTACTGCTGAGTCTTATCCTGAGCTATATGCTTGTGGAGCAGAATCAGAATCTACACAGATATGCTGCTACTTGAACAGTATTATTTATTCCACTGCATTTGTTTTTTTTTTAACTTAGTTTACTGGTTACTTTAAGAGTACAATTCATAAGACAAATTATCAACTTACAATAGGACTACATTAAAAACTAGAAAAGCACTCGGAGAGCGCAGACCTCTGCCAAGCAGCTAATTTCCATCCATATTGTGATTTCCACAAAAAAAAAATCCTGGATCGAGATGGTAACTTTTCAAGTTATCTTGCTAACAAACAAACAAACAAATAAATGCTGGCAAAAACATTACCTCCGATTGGCGGAGGTAAACATAACAAGCTACCCAGTATTTAAAATGGTTACAAATACCAACCTTTACCAGCTACAATAAGAAAGTAGCACACATTCATATACCACCATTGCATGTCACTAACTTCGTCTTCTCTTTCCCGTACTTTGTGTTTTGTCCTTTGTCTTTGCAGGTATCTCTGGACCCGGAGCTACACTCTGATTTGCAGGTACTGTCCTCACTGCCCTACAAAGTGTTTATTGTTCTCTTATGTGTTGTTTGTTCGGTCTCCATCTGCTGTCCTGTTCTCTGTCCTCTTCACACTCACCCCAACTGCGTGAGGCAATACCACCCTCCCTGAGCCTGGTTCTGCCAAAGGGTTTTCCCGCCTGGTAAAGGGGAGTGTTTTCCACAGTGTTGCCAAGTGCCTGCTCAGAGGAAATCCAAAGGAAACTTTAGATTTGTTGGGCTTCTCTGTATGAATTTTGTAAGGTCTTCACCGTACTGTGTGACATGCCTTGAGATGTATGTGAATCGGTGCTATATAAATAAAATTGAATTGAACTAAATTGAATTGAATTGAACTGAACTGAACTGACATTACATTGCTCCTGTGCACCAAGCAAGAATCATAAAGAAATGTTTTTTCTTTATGAATCTTTATGAATCTCTTTTCTTTATGAATCTTTATGAAAGTTCAGGCCTGGGTCTGTGCAAGCAAGTTGTTATTTTTTTTGTGGAACAACTTGCTTGCAGAGACCCTGGCCTGAACTTTACTGAAGACCTATTGGAATTAAGTGGAGCACCAGCTCACATCTTATAGTTCAATATCAGTCACTGAGCTTAGAGTGGCGGCCGTTAAATCAGCCTATGGTTGGAATGAGATATTCAACCAGCATACATACTCCTGACCATGTAGTGCAAATGTGTGGGTGATTGTGTCTAGGGCAAATAAAAGGTCAGAGAAAAGGGATCACTGCTTGCAAAGGGACATGTCATCTTGAAGGAGAAAGAGAGGATGACATAACAGATCGAAGGAGTAAGGAGGAGAGGTGGCTTTCTTGAGAGATGGCTGAAGAGTGATAGAAGTATTTGTCATTGCTGGAGAGATACGAAGAGGCAAGTAAGATGAACTGAGGGATGAGAAAGAGAGAGAGAGAGGGAGAGACGGAGTGAAGGACTGAGGAGAAGGGACACGAAGAGAGATGGAGAGAGGTTCAGAGGGCATAATAATGACAAAATGACAAGAGGATGATCGAAGCATGGGTCATGTTTACCCACAGGAGAAGGAGAGTGAGAGAGATGGTGAAGAGTCTGGAGGCAGAGAGGCGACAGCAGACTGAAGGGTCACTCTGTTTACGGGGAGAAGGAGAGATTGAGGGATATTGATGTGAGGACGGAGGAGAGAGATGAAGAGAGACAGCTCGGGATGGAGAGAAGGCCTCTGGCTCTGAAAAGAGAAGGGGGTGATGAAGCAGAGGAATGAGAGCCTGAGAGGGGGAAAGCAGCCACCGAGGGAGGAGATAAAGTGAGGGAAAAAAAGAATGGTTGAAAGGAAAAGAGAAAGAGAGAGAGAAATCCAGTGAGAATATGGAGTCCACTGCACAAAGGCGGCTCTCTGATGTTTTGGAAAGATGCAGAAAAACATGAGGGCTTCAGTCTGCAAAAAACATACTGTTTTTTAATCCAGATGAGGGTGTCTACAGGGAGTGAAAGAAAATGAAAGAGTGATTTATCTATGTTGGAAGAGAGAGATACAGACAGCAGGAAAGGGATGTGTGCAAAGCTAGAGGAGGTTCTGCCCTGCGTTGAGATAGAGAGAGATGAAGACATCATCTGCAAAAATTCTGTCAGAACTGAGCCTTGACTGTAAATTGGGTGAAGACCAAGATCTGGGCTGTCAAGAAAAACACTAAATCTTATCCAAAACCACAAGATTTAGATTTTTAGACTGAGAAAACACGTAATTGCCTACCTGTAGCAACCTGAAAGTGGCTAAAATATTCAAATCCATAGCTGAACAATGGTTTTATCATATGGTATATGGCACCCCAAGAAATCAAGATGATGAATAATTAAATCAGCATCCTCAGAGAAGCAAAATAAAACAAAGGATGCAGTGTAAATCCATCCATTAACAGAAAAGAACAATACAATTATTCTATCACATTAACACTCTGAACCCCAAAACCTGCTGGCATGTTTTAAAGACATGCTTTCTTTAACAACAAAAAAGCCAAAATTACACTATTTATCAGAACTGTAACTGCAAAAAAATAAATAAATCACCAGATCACCAGATTTTGCACTGTTTGAACCAGATCCTGCAAAAAACAGAAACGTTCTTCAGCACAACCGAGAAGTAATGACTGACACAGATGCAGGCACATGACAAAAATTCTGGGACATCTGAGGTGAACTGCAGGAGGTGTTTAAACGGCACAGAGAGGAGACGACAAGGGAGATTGAGAGGAAAATGAAACATACTTCATCAATAAGATCAATGCAGCATGGCTCAAAAACGATAGACAAAGTAACAAGTTGTCAGCAAGTTGTTAAAAGATAATCACATTCAGCATAGTGAAAAATCTTACTAAAGTTGATGTGCGAAAAAATGTGTGAAGAAATCCTTGTTTGTATGGGTTGTAAAAATGTAAATTGTTAATACCAGTAGCATGTGCAGCCACCATTTCCCCTCTCAGTCTTAATAACACACATGGACCCCTGGAAAAATGTTGTACACCCTATTCCAGATTTTTAAATTTTTTTTGTAAAGTAAATAATCACCCAAATTCAACTTAGATTTTTCTTGTTTTCATGATTTATGACATTATTCCTTTGCTATACTACACAAAACCCATTTTTGAGTTTTGTTTACTTCTAGCTTCTATGGTTGTGCTGTTTCCATTGAGGTGCAGGACTTTATATTGCAGTGAAAAAAACACATTTAGAAACTACACAGAGTTCTTCACAGAGTTAAAGCCAGTGATCCGTTCCAGCCCTGCGATATTAAAACGAGAAGCTTAAGTCCCATCGACCAGCCAGTCATGAGGATCAGCTCACAGCCCGTATTCAAATCTGGATTAACCAAATTATGGCCGAAAAGAGAGAAAAGTACATTAATCACTGCATCACTCTACCTATTAGCAGCCACAGACTGAGAGGGATATAGCTTTTGAGATTGGACACATAAAGTAGAATCAAGAATTCTGACAGAATGTGTCAGTTCTGCAGATTAGAAGATGCAAATATGGAGCAACACCATCTGCAACACTGCAGCCTCTATGGAGACACGCTTCACCAAAATAAAATACCAGAATAAAACTAATCCCTTACATAACGTAACTATAGAAGCAGCAAACTAGATCACTGCTGGGCCCCTGTGATTTTTATTTATTCAGTGTTTTTGTGGGGGTTTTGCCGTTAACGTCACATTAAATTGTTTGACGAAAAACTCATGTATCATTTCATTTTTGTTTGTTTGCTATCAGTGTAAACTGTCCACAACATGCTTTAGCAACACTGTATTTAATTATGTCCAGTAAAGCAAAAAGACTTGTTATCTGCAGAGAAAGTGTGTGATGGCCTGAGCGAGAAACAGATGAGTGAGGGACACATCGGCGGGGAAACTGCTGAGTCACTCCGATGGGAGGAAATGGTAATGAGGGAGGGTGAGGCAGTCGGGAGCGGGTGAGAGGAGGAGATAAAGGGGACAGAGGGTGGAGGAGGGAAAACGCCAAAGCAAGAGAGGAAAAGATGCAGGGAGGGAGGAACGAAGAAAAGAATGGAGTGATGAGGGCAGTGGCAGGGATGAGGTCATGTTTTTGCTACCATTAAACAGAATATGTAGGTCATGCCTCTTTATCTCTCCTCAGATGATTTAGGCTTGAAGAACACCTGTTTCTTACATTGGAAAGTGCCTCTAGTGAGTGTGTTTGGTGTGTTTTGTGGCAGTACAACAAGTCTTACAGGTTAATCAACAAAAATGGGTTGTCCTGGTTGTCATTTCCTTCGTCTATGACTCATTTGACCCGACATTTTACAGTCTGGTGCCCAAACTGGACAACATTCTTTGACATACACACAAATTTTACTTAAGGTTTAAGGACAAGACTGATGTAATATTTCTTAGTGCCAGTAAATCACATTAAAATATCAGAAACAGCACTGCTTTGGTCTGTCCTTGGCTTTCCTACTCTGTCTGCTGCACTCAGCTGAATGCTTGTAATTTTTTTAAATGGGTCACAGTTTTATTATCCTTCATTTGAAAAGGTTATTATTAGCTGGGTTCTGTAGTTTTACCAAATGTTACCCAAATAGGAGTAAATAGGTTGAGGGCAAACACAGAATAGAGCCCTGTTTCAAGGCTGTGACAACTGATGTGTTTGATATCGCATTTTGAAATGTATTTAGAATCTGAGCAGTAATGGAGGTGTTTGAAATAGGGGTATATTAGTGTTCAATACTGGTTAGTAGGATCAACTAATTATTGTTTTTATGGTTTCTGATGAGAAAAATACAGAATATCCAGCCTTATCTTCTATTAAAGCTTATGGTCACTGGTTAAAAGAAAGCATGCTTTGTTAATGTTGAGGAAAAACTGTGGTTATTCACGGCATCGCGTTGTTTCCCCCCCCCTCGCCCACACACCACTGCCTTTTTCACATCTTTCACAATCACTATTGTTTTTGTGCTCTTACTGGATTGATCAGTGAACTGTGATTTTTCCCAGCTGAAAGAAATCATTTAAAAACCAAAGACTGAGAAAAAAAAAGCGCTATGTATTGCGCAGCAGAGACAGTCAGTGAGAGAGTGTGCATGTGGGTAGTGGAGATAAAATAAAAGACAGCAAAAAGAAAATGTGTGTGCATTTCAAAGAACTGCTACAGAGAGGCTGTGTAGAAAGAATCACTGGACTCGGTGTAGAGTTCCCTGTAAATGAGTTTAACAGCAGCGGGCTTCACTGAGCAACTGTTACGGAAGGACCTTTGATTCACTGTTCTGTTAGATGTTGCTGGGCAAAGAAACACTTCATTGATACCTGAGTTTCCTTGGACTGGTGTCATTCATGCATTAGCTTTACTTCAGTGCATCCCTTTTCTTGGTCCTACATTTTCTTTATCTGTCAATATGTGCTAACAAATATAGTCAAGCCAAAAGTTAACATTCATTTCCAACTTCACACATGACTCAAACCCCATTCTCCTGAGGGAGAGTCTTCTGTTTAATCCATTCAAGCCTCTACATCCTTCTCCCACTGCAGGTTTTGTTGATCTTTACTCTACCTCTGCTGATCTGGGTGAAAAGACCTGTGATTATCCCAGGTTTCATGCCATGTGCTACATTATCTAAAATCTGAAATGGAGCCAAGAGGTGGTGCATAAGTCTAGCTTCCTCTCGGATCACTTGAATTACAGTCGGCTGGAAGGTTATTACAGAATTTTTGCCCAATGACGCCAATAAAACGCTGCCTATCCCAGCTTTAACTGACCTCACCCATGTAGAAGTTGTAGTGGTGGTACCCTTAATCTTGCTATAGCTCTGTAACAATGACAGCAGCACGGAGAAATTTTAAACCCAGTTGGTGGATGAGAAACAGGGTGGTGTCACTGTGGTCTGTCATCATCATTCATACCAGCTAAACTTCATCAGGGTGGTGCGTGGCAATGGCGCTAGCTCATTTAGTTGTTGTCATGGTGATTAGTGGATGCTCTGACAAGGAGAAAACAACAGTCAAATACTAAACACACCACAAAATGCTATTATTTCCACAATCAGCCTCTGACACTGAAAAACCTCAACCTCTCTGTTTTCTAATGGTCTGGGGGGAAAAAGACAAAGCGCACAGACACCACAGTGATTATAAAAATGTCTCCCTCTGCAAGAGTTAACCATATGTCACGTATATTTACGTCAAGTTAGCATGAAATGATATCATCTGTAAGTATAATTAAATATTTTTCCTACACACAGGTGTTGGTATATGTTACAAGTAAGTCATTGGTGACTCACGCTGGGCAGGGATCTCTCGCTGTGCGGTTCTCTATGGGCTCAAACATTCAGGCATCATGTCACACTTGTGATCACCCCACAGTCTGACAGTGATGTCAACACAGGTGTTTTAGCCATTGTAAGCTGATTAAAACCACCTGCTTCACTGCATCGGTGGAACGAAGCCAGGGGAGTTTAGATTCGACGTCGTATTGCCCTTCATGCTAAACACTTCAGTAATCTGTTGAGTGTAAACATAATGTATTTTGCATGAGGTGAATGCGGTCTAACTGGCATGATGTCAGAATCTGATTTCTGAAAAGCAAAGGTTAAAAAAGTTTGTTCAGGTTTCTCTTGGTTAAAAACCGGATCCCCAAAATTTTTACTTTCATCACAAAACAACTATTAAAAAACATGAAAAATAACCTTTTAGTGATCTTTATTTCTGTCAAACTAATTAATTTTGTCACTCATATTTTAGTATTAAATCAGCAATTAGTTTTCTCAAAGGCTTTTATTTTGAAAAACTATATTTACCTTTTGAAAAATTATAAAAGAAAAGTTATTCAACATCAAAACAACCAATGCAAAATACAAATCAATGACAGAATTCATTTGATACCAAGATAAAATAAGCCTCATATCTTTGACTCAGCTACACCTGAGCATAAACACATTGTGAATACTGAAGACAAACTCCTCTAAAAACAGTCCAGGTTTTATTCAAACCTACACTGCACCAATCCTTCCTTTGTGCAAGGATGGAATCACATTTACAATATATGGATTAGATGCATGTATTTGTTGCCTTTCATTCTGCTGACTTTCCACTTTCTTTATTTTGGTTCTTCATTTATTCTCTAGTCTCAGTATCACTCTGCAAAATAATTACACAGTATTCTTATCATCTGAGTGCCCAGCCCCACTCACTGGTTCAGGTAAATAAGTATAATGAATATGCAAGAATTCATTTTTCATTTTTCACCTGAAATGAATTGACTTTCTGTGCAATGTCCATAACACAGAAGAAGAAGCAATGCCTTTTCTTTTTTTGTGTGCCAATATTCAGTTGTTATAACAACAGATTGCAAAAACAGCCTGGGGAATATTTTGAAAAATAGATCTCTTTTCTGTTGTGTTGCAACCAAGAAGTGTGACATAACAAAAAAATCCATCATGCTCTTTTAGTGTCTCCCTTTAGGTAGAATAGGGTCTGCTCATTACAATGACTGCATTATAATATGCATTACAGTAACATGTCCCAAATAAAGTCGCAGTATCCTAACACTGGTGGTAAAATCAGCCTTATTTCTTGTTTTTTTCTCTTGTTTCCACTTTTAGGACTCAACGGTCAAAGGTTAAAGGATGGATTCTGCACATCCTCCAGATGACAAGGCTACTGTGTCAAAGTCCTAAGGCACCATTATATGTTTTGAATTTTCCCAACTTGAAATGTTTAGGAACACTTGATCTGTACAGCATATTGAAGTCGGCAGCAGCCAGTGAATCTGAATCAATCTGATAAGTAGAGTTGGCAGGCGGACTCCTCTGTTTGTCCGTCTGTCTAAATATGAGGCGCTTGCTTCAGGGGATATTTCCTCTCCGCTCTCCTCCTCTTCCTTTGTCTTTTTTGGGTCTCACTGCTTTCATCCCCTCTCCCATCCCTCCTTTTCTCTCTAAGCGCCTGTCTTACTTCCTTTCTTCTGCTCATTCATTTGTTAGTCTGTTCAGTGGCCCTTCCTTAAGTCGATTCTTCCTTTTGTTCTATAGTTTCTCTTCCAGCCGTACTCATCTGTCCCTAATCTCTCTTGACTATATGCATGTGATTTCCTGACAGAGACTCTTCTTTTCTACAAAAATCAACTTTTTAAAATGAAAAAGCATCTTCAAAGGGCACAATCTTATTTGTGGCATAACAGACATTTCCTGTTGTCAAGGATGGGGTACCTTATTTAGTCTGAATTTATGGAAAGGTTTAGCTCATGATTAGAATCTGGCAGCAAATCATAATCATGATGTAAATCTTTTTTGGGACATATGGTTCTCATCAGATTTGCATAAAATAATTTGAATTAAGATTTTTATTTACAAAACTATGGTTAGGCCGCACACTACATGATGTGCATAGAGTGAGAAGGAAGAGACATTTTGACGGTCACTTAACACAGCCACTTGCTCCTTATGCATCATCATCATCCCTTGCCCTTTTACATATTCACATGTTGGACACACACAAACATGTGGCACCACCGCACACGTCACTCAGATTGTACACACATGCATGAATATCGCACACAAACACAAACACCACCCACCAGTCGTGACTTGAGTCAGATCCCCTCAGGTCTGCTGAAACCTCTCCTGTTAAATCTCTGGTGGCATCGCCTGCACTCAGTGTAACCTACCATGCACACAGACACACACACACACACACACACACACACATTAGTCTACCTACGCACACAATCACAGAGTCAAACAAACACACCTACACACACATTGATGCATGAACAAAAACACATACATACACAACTATGAGTGTAGACACTTTCACATGATCGTGTATTTGATTTTCATGTAATTGTGGGTGACAGTGTTTATTGTAATTCTAATGTTTTTTGTAATTCTAAATATTTTAAGCCATGCTACAGTAGCAGCTTGGCTTTATGATATGAAGCAATATCAGTAACAATAAATTTCAATGACAATGACTGCACAGTCATGGAATTTTGATTCCCTCACTCTTCCTTTAGTACCACAATGTGGTTGACATATGAATTTTGTAGTAAAATGTCAAACAACTATTAGATTTGCCACAAAAATCTGCACTCGTGTTCTCCTTACATTGCTGTTTTCCTCCTGTAATGATTTTGAACGCCTTAATTCCTTAACTCGTCCTTTGGCACCACCAGCAGTACACAGTTTCAGCTTATCTATTTCCTTTGTTTATAACCAAATACCTGCAACACTAATGATAATCGCATCTGACTCTGGCTCTCTAATGTGTTTAGTGCTAAATAACAAATGTTAGCTGTAAGAATGTTGTCATGCTGATGGTAACACTCAGCTCAAAGCACCGCTGTGCCTGACACATTGTCTATGCATCCTGTGTAGTGAAAGCAGCATGTCATGTCAGGGGTCAGCACAGGATGCGTTCCGACACAATATTGAGTTCAGATCACCTGCATTATGGCAGCGGTTGGAGCCAAGCATAGAATCACTGTAGTTGCGCACATAAAGCAGAAGTAAATATGAGTGAAGTGTATGATCATGGGAAACAAAAGCTGTCTGTGTAGACAGCTGGAGTGATTAAAATGGGAGCAAATCTGTTCTGTCACACGTCTCAGAGACTGATGACTGAGAAATGCTGCCAAAGAAAAGCCTTAAACAGAGCTCACAGAGCCATTTGCATAGCTGTAGCCTTGTAGTCCTGTAACACTGTATGCTTAAAGTGAAAGTCTTAGCTAAATAGAAAAGAGGTGACATTCAGGTTTATGATCACCAGGCCTCTCAGCTAAAGTCTTGCTAAATATGTACAACAGCTTGAACAGCAGATGACTTGGTTACCATGGATACACCACTCTGTTGTTGGCCAAAGGTCTCAAACCAAACCAAACTTTATGTTCATGCTTTCATAAGATAATATACACACAACACACTTCTTAAAATATACACTATGCAAACACAGATAACCTAAACAAAGACATGGGACATGATTATTTGAGAATCCCGGCTGCTATTCCCCACGTCACATTGAGCCCCTTCATAGTTTCACATGCAGCCAAATGCATACTCACACACAACTGTAATCACAAAGACTTAATCTGCATTTCTAATCAAGTTCAGAAAATGTTACTCACAAGAACCCCCCTCCGATATTTCTTATTTCACCCTTCACTTAGCAGCTCGCACCAGTGTTAATTAAAAATTTTGGCAAAGATAATCCTGCTTGTACTCCAGCTTCTCCAGCAGTATACATTCTGTGCAGACAGACGGCACGCTGCAAATCATACTCCAGCCTCAGCTGCAAACAGTTACAAACTGCCCTGAGTGTATTATATGTGATATAAGATACATAAGTCACTGCTTTTCTGCAGGTCAATGCAGAGGAGTCTATCAGCTCAGTGGCAATCATGTAGAAGTATTGCAACATTTAAGCTAGAATAGACACAAGGGGATGAAGGTATATTTAGTATATCTGAAGCTCCCTCTGTAAGTCATTGTGCAGCGAGGAGAATTGCTCCAGTGACTTTAATATAAATGTAGGTTGTGACAGAGACAAGGGAATAAGAAGACATCACCATAACTGGGGATTGATATTATCCAGCCATTATTGTGAGTCGAAAATGGCACTCACTGTCTTTCCATTTCCTCTAGTCGATGCTCCTTCTCTTATTTCTCTCCCTTTCATTCTGTCTCCCGCCCTGACTCACATCCCCAAAAGAAGAGATTATATTAGCTAGACCTCCTTTCTTGTCTCTCGGAGGAGTGGAGCATAATTACTGTGTCTGGGCCTTTGCCGGAGTTCCTCAGTCCTTATTATGTTTTAAGAAACCTAATTTTCACAGCTGCGTCTCCTCACTTTAGTTAAAAAATGAAAATGGTGCAGCCGAGTTTTTTACTAAATCTTATAAAGTTAATTTACAGAGGGCATTCTAGAGCAAGAGTTGGAAGTGTTTAACAGCAGGAGTAATATAAAGATATCTGTCTGTCTTTCTCAGCTCTCTGAAGAAGTGCCCTGATGTGAGCTGTAACACAAAGAACAAATGGTTACCTGTGTCCTTGAAAAATTTCTGTTCATTTATAAAAGGGAACCTTTCAAAAGTTTTGAAATGTCTCGACACTTGAAGGTATGTTTTTCCCACTGTCTGGTGTTTGTCTTCATGTAGGGAAAGTGCAAAGGCATGACTGAAGATGGGAGGTTTCTACAAGGCACCAGGGAAATGGGACAGTAAAACCACTCTGATACAAGCCTCCTGCCTCACCAGGACTGTGTATTATTATTATGGCTTCCTGATACTAACCAGCTCTCTCTGTCACCGTGTCTTTTGTTGCTCCCACACAGAGATTTTTCTTTCATCTTTTATTAGGGTTTCTTCTCCTCGTAGATATGCTTTTCTTAGTCTTTTTCTTATCTGTCTGTTTTCATCTCCTGACTCTTTCAGTCTCTCTCTCTCTCTCTCTCTCTCTCTCTCTCTCTCTCTCTCTCTCTCTCTCTCTCTCTCTGAAACACACAGAAATACAGTACAAGCACAAACATAAAACAGACTGGGTGCAGGAATATTCTCCCAAATGAGATACAACAATATTCAGGTCTGGCTGGCACACATAAAACACACACCGTCCACAGACACCACCTACACTTACGGCACAGTCACACCCCGACACAGACACACACAGAGGATGAGACATGCCCTCACAGTTCTGCAGCTTATGATAATGTCGGTCTCTTCCAATTAGACACTTCCATCTCTGTAATATTTTCCACACTCCTTGCATTTTTTCCTCTGTCGTCTGCCCCGTTTTCCCCCTCTGTAATTGTCTGCCCCTATTCATTCCCATTCATTCTCTCTCTCTCTCTTTAAGGCCCCTCTATCAGTCTGTAACCTACGCCTGACACAAAACAGATGTTTCTCCATCCCCTCCTTCCTCCCTCTATCTCTTCCTGCTCCTCCACCTCTCCATCCTTTCACTTAATCTTCACCCACCTTCGGTTTCTCTGCACTATATTTTTGTCTCAGTGCCCTTTTCTCCCCCTTTCTGTCTTCCACTCTGATTTCGTCTTTTGTGTCTCATTTTTTCCCCCCTCCTAATTCCTCTTTCTCTGCCTGTGTTTGATGGGATAGCATCAGCAGCATAATGATTTCCAGAGGACTAAGTGCTCAGACAAGTATTGTTGTGACACTCTTTGTCAGCGACGTCTTTCATGAACAAACACTCTCGTAAATCAATGCCAGTTTGCCAGTGAAAGCTGCCGTCGCAACTGTAACTGCTGTAACGGACTGAGCTGATAAGAAGTCCACTTATAGATATATCATTTAATTCTTTGTTTCTGTGCCTTCGAGAAATGAGCAGATACATCATCTCATTACAATATCTATTTGTTGTCCAACGTCCATACGACCATCTGTCCCCATCCATCATCCTTCCATTCACTCTGATTGTCCCAACATTATTGTTTTCTGCTCTGAAGAATCCTCTGACTCATAAAGTCATAAATCAGCCGTATTCTTTTTTTTATTTTTTTTACGTATAGTAAACTTACATCTGTCTATTTATTGCTTTGTTAATCCCTCTCGTATTTGTTTATTTATTCGTGCATTCCTTTATTCACATTTTCTTTCCCCAATCCTGTTATCCTCCACTAATCCTTTCCATCCCAGATCACCTAAGGCGAGCTCACCTGCTGCGGAGTCGAGTCTCATTATCTCTGCCACCTGATGAGCTTGTGTTAGTGTTTGTGAGCAGCTGTGTGTCTCTGTTTTGTTGACCTGGGTGGGGCGATGCAAAGTGCACAGTGGATGTTCCACTTGTCACCCCCCCCCCCCAAAAAAAGCGCTCATCTCACAGCTGTTCTGCGATTTGTGTCAACAGTTTCAGCATAAATGTTGCACTAAACCCAGAGTGTCATCTGTGTGAATGCTTTTGTGTGTGATTAGGGATGTTTTTGCAACTTGGAGTGGAAGCAGCATTTTCAGAATACAACATTTTCAATTACTAAACCAGTGTTTCTTCAACCATGAATCGGCCCAAAAATCTGTTTTCTGTGTTGTTTCTAAGAGCCGTCCCACAACACTGGAGCATCAGTTTGTTTGAATGTGCACTCAGCCCCAGTTTGACACTGAATTTATTCAGTCTGGTGAAAGTTGATGTGTTCCTCTCCTTAAATCACTGAGTTATAATGACAATAGAAACACTCCCCCCTGCAACATTCCCAGGCACACTTCACCTCCATAAATCCAAAACTTCCCTTCCGCCTCTATCAGTTTATTGCAGAGAAACTTTGCTGATGTCTTCCACAGGGCTGGGATTTCCCACATCCTCTAGGATATGACTCAGTGAGCAAAACATTGATGCTTACTGATTCACACCTAACAGATTGTCTTCATCATTATTTAGCAGGAAAACAGGCTTACCTCATGAGAAACATGCTTCTTGGGCTGATTGTTTTTGTGGTGAATGATTTAGATCTATGACATTTCACTGACCTGTATTTTGTTCTCAGAGTATTTCTTTTAATGTAGATTAAAGGAAACTTTTAAGCTGTGGAAATTTCTCTAAAGCTACAGTATATAACAATGCACTAAATAGTTTTGACACATTAGGCCCTGAGGTAATTTTACACTTGAACTAAAATATCCAGAAAAACACTCAACTGAGCTGAACCTTTGTTACTTAGCAGTGAAAATGGAGAGATAATTTATTTTGTATAATCACTAAAGAAGTTCACTTCTTCCCTAGAGGTAGGAGCTGTTGTCTGCCAGTAGTAGCTATGCTTAAGTCCCCAAATTAATTTGGACCAAAAGGAGAAATCTGCAAATGGAGAATGGGGTGTTATACACAGGGATAGGAAGGTTGAGCCCCAAAGTAATGATACGACTGATACAAAGTGTTTTAGATCACATCTGGGGCGCATGATCACTCTTCTTAGTGCTGCAATATTTGCATCTCTAGTGCTGGTGTGTGCATGTGAGCAGTGATCACCTCTTTAGTCCAGAGAATTCACATAATTAACTTTTCTTTTTTTTCCTCTTTTTTTTCTTTTTTACAGTGAATCGTAAATGTAAACATACATGTAATTCAGTAAATGGGAGTAGTAGTAAACTGAAAAAGACACCCCACGTTTGGGAAATTATTTAGTGGTGACATATTCTCAGATGGAGCCTATTAGTAATTTATTCACCTCATAAATCATGGCATGTTTCTCTTTTACTTTTAACAATATTGATAATAGTGTTGACATTGATGGTCCTGGCTCTAGTATTACTTGGGATCAGATCAAAACCAAACTTTAGTTGTGCATCTCATGTTGCATGTACTTAAAACTCATTGTACTGCTATAAAATGCATTTTAAATAATAAACACTGAATAATTGAACTACATATTTAACACTTAATGCCATCAAAGCATGAGGTTCCATTGTTGTTATACATACTGGCCATTAAAAACACACCAATGGGGGTGTGTGATGGTGATCTGCTTAGTTATAAAACCAAAAAAAGTTATTTGAGTATGTCTTGTCTTCTTTGAAGCAATGTTTACTCCATATTTATTTCTGTACCAGATATGGATTTCAGTATCACAAATAGAGATAAGTTCAAAATGTAAACAGGTCTTAAGTGCTCTACAGGACCAAAACAGAACACGGATGATTGTATTACAGAACTACATTTTAGGGGCTGCAAACAGTCTATAACCCTCTGCTGAGCAGATGCATCATTATCCATTTTCTGAGCTCTTCTGGTCCATTTTGTATTTACCCACCAGCATTCTGGGAGTCTGCCTGAACTGCACAAACAAAGCAACACAGCAATAATTAATTAAAGGAATAAATAAAGTAAGTCATTTGAAGTTTGATGACTGAGTGAAGCTACGCTGAAGTTGTCTTGACAGTGTTTTTGTCATATAGACTGAGATCAAAGACGTAACAGCTGAAAGGACTCATACGTGTTTCTTATTTAAACCAAATAAATACAGTTTGTCCTCTCATGAGGGCACCTGACATATCCTACAGCGTGTGCTTTGTTCAAGCCTGTCGAATCGAAGCTGGTAACTCTCCAGGGAGAATATTTATCTGTCATCTTTGGCTTAGCTGGGACTTTTGTTGTTTGCACCTGACCAATAGTTTGAAGTGCAGCAAAGTTACTGGGCCCTTGCATATGTGCCTGTTTATGTGTGTCATGCACTGATCCAAGTTCCAGTCCCAGTAAAAGTAGGCCAGCCAGTTAGCCCATGAGTCAGCCTTTTCTCCTGAGAAAGGAGACTCCCTGACATGACAGCACCATTAACAGCTGACCAACACACCCTACCAGTCCGACACACTCATATTTGTATCGACTCATACGTGAGACTAATATCACACATACAATAGAAAACACACACAATCACACAGCTGACCTTCTGCATGTGCTGAAACACACCCAAAGTCTGGCCTCAGCATTATTTTGTGATGGATACTGTAACCGTTTGTCTCCCCTGGTGTAAAAAAATGTGATGCTGAGGTCACTGACTCTCAATTGAAATTAAATTAATGTTGACATGAACCGTGTTGAACTCAGAGATACTGATCTGGGCCTCGCTCTGGCTTTGAGTGCATTGTTTGTTTTTTCTGGTTTTGGCATGATGTATGTATTCGTCAACCTTTACTATAAAAAAAAAAACACTATTTGTCCATTTAGTTTCATTTAATTTTATTTACAACAGCAAAAAAAAATCTTTAAGTATGGTTGTAAATATTATTGTGTGCCAGAACTGATTGACCTAAAGGTCCATTGTTGTAGAATTTAGTTGGATCTATTGGTAAAATTGCATTATAATAGTCATAATTATGTTTTCATTAGTATATTACACTTGAAAGTAAAAACTGGTGTTTTCGTTGCCATAGAATTAATCCTATATATCTGTATGGACAGGGAGCAGGTCCTCTTCTATGGAGTCCCCCACACAGCACCACCATGTTTTTACAGTAGCCCAGAATGGACAAAACCAAACACTGATTCTAGAGGGGAGTTTATAGGTTTTTCCCCAATCCCAGAAGGGGAAGGTGAGTCCAGGGGGTATTCATTTGGTTGCAATCTGCACCTTTACCACTAGATGCCATTAAACCCTACATGCTACACCCTTAAAAATATGAGAAGAAATGTGTTTGATGAGGAAATTAATTTGAATCATTTATATCTGAATTTGAATTGCTCAACTTGAATAATTGCAATAAAATTTGAATTTACATCTCATAATAGTACATTTGAATATATTAAAATGAAGCTACATTACAAAAAGCTTGAAACTAAATATAATATTTTGAAACTGAATTCAGTTGCTCTGAAACTGTATTTGATCCTCACTGAAAATTCAGCTCTTTTCATGATTCAAATTGAGTTTCTGAACTTCATATTAAGTTTACTGTCATACCGGTGCACACACCCTAATTGAGGAAGAGCAACCGAGTACAGGTCTAGAAAACTACGCTAGTTTCTGGTGTCATATTTTTCTACCCATATAAAACACCACACTGGTGATAATCTTTTTTTTTTTTTTTTTAACGTTGTACACATGTTCATAAGGTGTTTGTTAAATGCTGGATCATGAGAAAATTTTGCAGTGAACAGTGGCTGAGTATTTCCACCTTGAAACTGCAGCATACCAATGATAGTCTCAAAAAGGTGGATTCTGACATCAGAGGTTTCATATGTAACAAAAATGAGAAACCGATCCTGTCAGCTTTGTGGGTGGAGCTTTCTGTATCACTATTATTTTTCAGATTTGGTTTTTAATTTGAGCATGTAAGGCTAAATTACTCCATATTATAACTTGCCACTGTATAATGTAGAGTAGTTTTACAGTTATTGAGCATAATCATAGGTGAGCTGGTGTGCTTGAGCTGCAGTTAGTGGGAAGAAGTGAATGGAGAGAGAGGCAGGGACTTTATATATCTACATGTTTTAGAGGAGGCAATGATGTACAGTTACATCTAAGCCATTTTAAGGCAGGAAATGATTATTTTCATGGAAAAAATTCTAAATATGTACCGTAACTTTGACACGAGTTTTTAGGGGTTTAATTAATGACCTGTGACTGAGTTTAAACTTTGACACACCACTCTTAAAGCTAATGTGCAATTAAAGCATTTCCAGCAAAGACGCTTTGAAACTGAATAAATACAGATGCAATGCCCCAGTTTCATGATAGCAGGATCAAGAAAGCATACATAACAAGCAGAGGCAAACTCATCAAACATTACTCAGTGTGTGGTTAAATTGTATTGAAATACTACACATACAATATGAATGAATCAAATGTGTTTCAAGGGAGCAACATATACTGTACGTGGCTTTAGTTCTTGCTGAGCTGTTCTTGTAGACCGCTTATGGGCTTGGCTGAATTAATTATTCCTGAGCTGGATCCAGATGAATCCCAATCATGTCAATGTGCTGCAATTTCTACCTTTGAATTGCTGCCAATGTTACTTGAAACAGTGGATGTTTTTTTTTAGATGTAAATATTGTCAGCAGCTCAAAACATTCATGGGACTATTAAAACATTTTTTATCATAATTTTCTGCTCTGTTATAAACATTTTTCATAAGCCAGTCCTACATTCACTGCAAAGAAAGCTGTTAAAATTGCTCAGGAGTGCAATGAAATCACATTCCATTATTTTTGACATTGAGCTTGTCTGTCATTTTGAAGATTTAATTTTGGCACACACACACACACATGTCAGTGTTTTTGAACGCTAACATGAGTTGCTAATGGCTCTAAGCACTAATGTAAACACAGCCTGTTGTGAGAGGTGATATGAAGCATGTGCAGTAAGACGTGTTTTAAATGTATGCTGTTGGCAGAGCTGGTGAAAAGGTATTTTGTAATCTCTGCTATAGGTGAACGTGTTTATTTGTCTGTGTACTTAATGTATCTTATCCTAAACCTCATATTTTCAGCATCTGTGTTTCCATGAAGTCATGCCTATGAAATCTATATCACAACAGCTGGGTTGCGAAATAGATGCAATTTTCAAATAATTGCTACAGTATAAACCTCCTCCCACACCCTCCAGCTTAATTTCTCTTTTTCCATCAGCTCATTACAGCACAGGTGGATCTTTAGTAAAAATGCATCTGAGGAAAATAGTGCCCCCGCTGCCTTGATAAACGCAAGGGGAAATGAGTCATACCCGAAGGCAAACCTATATCTGAATGTGATATTATAGGTACACTAATAGAGATATAGAGATAGAGTGAAATACGATTGGCGTGTCTGCCCTTATTAACATTACATTACACAGAGCTCGTTTAAAAGCGCTGAACTTATGCAAAAGAGGAAAGCATTCACGTATCTGAAGCCACAGGGCGAGGTTGTCATGTGCTAAGCAGTGCTTTTCCCAAGTGTTCTACCATGCAGGAATAATTTTCCAATTATTTCCAGTTATATAATCATTATTACTGTGAAAAGAAACACTTCAGACCATTTTCATATATTCATATCATTAATATTTCCTTTAGAGTAGCTAAATAAAAAAAAAAAAAACAGGAAAAAAAACAACAGGAAAAACACATTTGTGATGGGCGACCTAATGAGGCGTCAAGGCAAAATGTCTTTTTCACTTCAGAAGTGTATTGTTGTTCTAAAGCAACATTAAAGATATGAAAATAATGACGCTATCTGAGGCCTCTCAGTAGGTGGTGGAATACTTTCACAGTGTAAATCACACCACTGAACTTGAGCAGTGCAACGGTTTCGTTACTGATTACAGTTTTTGTGGGTAATCGGTAACAGAGTACAGTTTGAAATAAATCTTCCACCTGAGTGCATGTGGTTCAGGGTATAATTAAGTTCCCATGCTGGCAAGAGAAAATCCTTCAGACAAAGAGTTTTATTCAGGAAAATGAATAGTTCTTCTTTGTGAGTGTGTTTTCTATTTAGACACAGACACACAATGAAAAATCAGAGCACACAGAAACAGATGACGAGCTGTTGTCTGTCTTTTCTCTGTGATTCAAACATAAAAGCTGGGTGGACCGTGACATGTGTCTTGTAGATATGCCAAATTTAGCTGGCATGACCAATCGATGATGACACTATTGATCGTAATATGCAAAATGTGAGCAGATGTAGCAGCAAAGTGTGTTCTGTATTATAAAGTTTACTTAGGTACGGTGGGAGCAAGAATATGAGTGATTTATCAATAATGTCTGTGGAGCATGTCGCCAGAGTCCTTTTTATGTATTAGTTTTCTTTTCCAATGTTCCAAAGAGTATAAATGACGTTATTGCCATTAAATCTGTCAGTGACAGGGCTGATGCACTGTTGCTGTGCTCTAGATTCATAGCATAAATAAAAGACTTGTGATCATCACATATAGTAGATTTACTTTATCAGATTATACACGAGGAACATGTACAGAAACGTTTAATAATGCTGATAGTGCTGCTACTGTACTGTAGGTGTATCATGTATAGAAAATGCATAAATAATATAGCAAATGTGATCACAGTGTTTCCTGTCCTTAAAATCATTGCTATTGCCACATATTTGCAAGTATTTGAATCCAGCCAGGATGACTGTACACATTCTATAATCTCAGCGTGTCAGAAGCTGAAGTAAATGTGAAATGGATTCTAAATAAAATGCCAGTGTGATGCTTTATTAGTAAGTTATAGGCTTGTAAGTTTGCAGTTGCACGACAAAAGGGGATTAGCAATTACTTATTTGGGATGGGATCACAAACATGGAACCATAATGGATGGAAAATCTCCAACACTTTAAGGGAGATAATTCAAAACATGCAAAACCTCCATAGAAAACAACTGGCCTCATCAAAAGTGGGACACAAAACAAAAATTCTGCTGTTGCTCCGCCACACTATATTCCCCTCCAGATACAGAACTCAAACTAAACTGCCCGAATTACTGGGTGGTGCATGGCAGTGATTCTAATTAGCAATGCCTTTGATCTCTGAACAACTCACATCAATAAACTTCGGCTCTGCAGTGCTTGTTTTGTTCAGTTTTTTCTTTTTTGTTCAACATTTCAATTATTCAGCAGTTCTTATTTTCTCAGGTTTGACTAATAACAACAACAGGTTTGGACTTATTGTATTAATTTGGACTAAATGGTCAGGTCAGGGAGCATTTAGTCCAGAGCTAAAAACATTTGGAACTTTTTAGAGGTTGTAAACAAACCCTGGACCTGATTTTTAGCCAAAACCAAACCACAACCTAACAAATTTGTGTCATGACAATACGAAACCAAAAATCCTATTGACGAGTGCTAAATTGGCCAAATGGTTGGTCTTATCCTCAGGGGCTGGAGATGGTGTTGGACTGTGTCCTTGTTTTTACTCTAGTTCTAAGTGTATTGTGAGTGTGCAGTCCTGTTTGCTGATACCTCAAAATGACAGAAAATAAATTATAAAGCTTTTATAAAAATGACAACATGCAGAC
Organism: Chromis chromis; assembly: GCA_900302755.1. Taxonomy (NCBI): domain Eukaryota; kingdom Metazoa; phylum Chordata; class Actinopteri; family Pomacentridae; genus Chromis; species Chromis chromis. The sequence goes on along the minus strand of OMNN01000089.1, from coordinate 9,519 downwards.
AAGAGAGTTCTCAAGTTTTGACTGAGGCATGGTTGGCACTTTTGCCTCGCAGTATAATGCGAAATGGAAATGCAGAAGCCCTTCACAGCTGGAAAAAGTGAAAATAGTCTAAAAGTTATTATTTACTGTATGCATTCTGTGACGGTTGTGTTGACAGCTCAGAAAAACAAAAACATCAACGATAATTCCCCGGTGCAGCATTTTTTCCAGCTATTTTGGGTGTTTATGGAATTGGCAGCTCCACAAAGATGTTTTAGTTGACGTCCGCACATGTTCAGCATCTTTTAGTGTACATTGTTTACTTTCACACTAATGGCCCAAACAGTGCACCATCGCAGCCCACTGCTCATGTATATGTCATAATTAATTTAAAGAATTACTGGACTCGTGGTGTGGACACCAGGTGTGAGCTCATGCAGGGTGGTGTGTGCAGAGCAGCTCTGCAGGCTGCTGTGAGTTTTATTGCATTTCCCAGGGAGAGGAATATGATGTCATCAACATGTGTCTCATCTACAGTTAAGACCCCATTTCCTGGTCTGATAGCTGAGCCGGGGATAAGGAGTTTCTGTTCTCATAATATACGCAAGGAAAAGTTTCCTTTCCTCACTCTCGCCCTCCCACCAGGTGTTTTCTTTTCTCGCTCTGCAGTCACACAAGCGCTCACTCTCAGTCTGTAACGAAACCGTTGACATTTTATGGAGTAAACAGCCTTCAGTTCTCTGTCATTTTTTATTTAGAAAATGAAACAGTTAAAAATAGAGTTAGACATCATTGGGTAGTAGGACATCATACATATTAATATTTAATAATTTCTCCCTTTATGACAAAAAAAAAAGGTTTCTGACAACAAAGTCTTTACAAGACAAATAATTTAAGGACACAATGAAAACATTTAAGAACAGATAAAGGTATATAACTATGAACTGCTAGCTTTGTGCACAAGCTTAGGGCAGACTCTTGAAACACACTCACATTTATACAATCTTTAGTGTTAAAATAATCATGAAAATCACTCTTCTAAGAATTTTTGTGTTAACATGGATGCTTTGTGCCATATCTCATTCTGCCTCATTAATGCAGTGAGAATGTGAGATACAGTCAGTGGCACAATATATGTCCAGGTTTGGAACTCACAAGTAAGTGACAAGATGAGGAATAGCTGGTGTTTGGGTGGATTATAATACTGAAGTCCTCCATCGTCTTGTCTGTCAAGGATTAAATGTAACACGTAGGCAGTACAAGGCAAGTACGGCTGCCAGTTTAAGTTTGCTGCATATGCACAGCAGCAACAAAATCCAACACTTAGTATTACATAGTTAGTAAAAATGAAAAAGTAATTAAGGTAGATGTCAAGATGCCATTTTAAATCCAAATGAATTGTTGTACTAATATACACATCAGATCAAGCAGAATTATATTATGTGACATCATACTGAATACATATGTGACTGCAGACATTCTCATTGTGTGATGCTGTGTGATGTTTGCATTATTCAGTGACGCTGTTAGGTTACAGCATTGCATATTACACTATAATTCTAAGTGTAAAATGTCTAGCACAGTAATAAAGCTAGGTAAAGCACCATGGTTAGGTTTTGATTGTGTTAAAGCAATGCTGAAACTGTGCAACAAGGTTCCGATGTTTTATACATAAATACTCATATAAAAGTCATACTTTTGTATTGCTGTGATATTCATTTTGTTCTTTAAGCACCTGGCAGGAAAGTATATCCAGTTTTGTTGAAAAAACAAATCTTGGTAGTTTTCCCAGATTAAAAAAAATAAAATCCATGGGCACAAATGTGGGCATTTGTATCTTTTTCTGCAAGCATGAAATGAGCACCATTTCAAAATAGATTTTAGGCCAGTGAGACACACAGCAAGGCACAGCAGGTTAAGTGTGTACCACCACCCGCATTAAGCAATCCTCCTCAAATGTTAATTACTTGTTTATGCAGAAAAAAATGTGAGACATTATATCTGCAGAGGAAAATACAGTATTGACAGCAAAGAAAGACATCAAAAATACATACATGAGACATATACTGTATATTAGTCCTTTCTGAGATTCAGCACAGAGCTTTGCAGTGTCTTTGGGCATGAGGGACACATAGTGTTAACAGAAGAAGTCATTCACTTGAGAAAAAGGATTGTAGTTTCTGTTTCTCTGTTGTATGTTTTTGTGGGTCTGTGTGTGTGCGTATGTTTGCTTCACCCCATTACATCACGTGCAGGTAGGTAGTCTTGGTGTCCACTCCTATTACATTTTTGGCGGTGCATCTGTAAAATCCTGTATCTCTACCTGTCGGGTTCTGGATCACCAAGGAACCCTGAGGACTAAGGTAGCGGTTGCCATAAATACGAGGCTGACCCATCACCCTCAGCTGTGTCAGGTCAGGTGTTTCCCAGGTAACTGTCGCCCGCGGTGTTGCTATGGTCAGGCAAGGCAGCTCCACGGCAACCCCAGGCCGCGTGTAGGTCACCGGGGAGGGGCCGGTTGTGATGCGTGGAGGGTAGGCGATGACAATGACAGGAACTGTGGCGACTGAAACTAAGGCGGAGTCGTAACTGGTGGACCTGCAGGTGTAGGTGCCTCGATCGAAGACGGAGGCCTGATGCACTGTCAATGTTCCGTCTTCTTGGACTAAGTAACGTCCTAAGTCGCCACTCTCACCCCTGGACAGCACCTTGCTGCTGGGCATGGTCCAGGAAAGAGAGCCCTTTAGGTGTCCAGGGGGTTGAGGGCAGGGCAGGTGAAGGGTTTCTCCATTAATGATGCTCACCAGTGGCGCCGTTCTGGTGGTTACTGTTGGCTCTGAGACAGCGCCAGTGAAGGGTGGAGGACCTACTGGGTGAGGTGCTGCAGGCAAACTCAGGCCCCTCTGTAGTGGCTTCTGAGTAACTGGGATTCTTGGATGAGGCACCACAGGTGGCGCTGGCCTTGAGTTCAAAGATCGAGCTGAATTTAATTGAGGCACCTCAATTAAACCAGCAGTTCTTTCAGCCGTTGGTCCTCTCTGTGGAGATCTGGCCTCCTCCTGTGACTCTGCCACCTCCAGCTCCACTCGCATCGTCGTCTCTCCTCTCTCACTTTTCACTACACAAATCAAGGTCCCGCCATCACTCGCCCTGACACCCCGCAACTCCAGTGAGCCGTTTCGATGCACAGTGAGTCGGCTGCCATAGTAAGGAGCTGGCAACATGCCGTTACCGGGCAGAAACCAGGCTAGTCGGGGGGGAGGGGACCCTTGGGAGGGGCATGGCAAAAGAACTGTTTGGCCTTTAACTGCTCGTTGCTTCACCGTCGTTACCACACCCACAGCTGAATTAGTAAAGTTTTTAGCACTTGGACTACTGCTCGAACCACCACTATTTCTTCTGTTGTCATTGGTTCCTTCTAGATTACTACTCCTACTAAAACCATTTCCTCTGAGTGTGCTTGTAGCAGCTCCATTATTAGATACGCTGCTACTGAAGCCTCCAGCGTCTCTTGAAATACCGCTTAACCTGATATAGTCCCTACTGGCGTTAGCATCATTACTAGCCTTACCTGCAGTGACTTCATTATTATTAGTCCCAGGATTCCTTTCAACACTCTCTCCTCTACCTGTGCTCTGACCGTTACCCACACTATTACTACTACTTATAATGCCAGGTCCATTTCTATCTATTACAATATTATCTGCTTTAATGCCTACATTTCTTGCCCCGCTCACCCCAACACTGAGTACACTGCTACCTAGCTGTGTTGTGATTCCACTGACAGGCCTGTTAAATCCACTTTCACTCCTAGGGGCAGGATTAGAGCCACTGATTGCTAAGTTAGTGTTTGGTACAATATTTCTTATCCTGCCACTATTATCACTATGGTGGCTGCTGTTATTGCTACCAAGCTTGTTTGTGATTCCACTGGTAAATCCAGGCCGGATTATCCCTCCATTTTTAATGTTGTCTCCTGATGTACTGCCGTGACTGCTGCCACTGTTAATACTCCAACCCCTTCCTCCAACTTGGCCATTCTGTCCATAGGTAGAAGCCTCCACCTCCAGGCCCACCACCATCCTCCTCTCCCCCGCTGAGTTGCTTGCTCGGCATGTATAGTTTCCCGTGTCAATCTTTTGAGCCATACGCACCTCCAAAGTTCCACCTGAAACCACAACAACCCGCTCAGAGTAATAACCAGATCCCAAACTTTGTGGGATTACACGGTTTGCTGGGGAAAACCATGTCACTGTGGGGGCAGGATCTCCTGTAGCCCGGCAGGGAATGGTGGCAGTTGCTCCCTGACGTACTTTGGTGACGTGGTAGCTTCTGTTGTCAGTGAAGGCTGGTGGAGATGTCATCATAACCTTTACTTTGACCTTAAACAAATGAATAAATGTTGGAATTAATTAGCATTTTTGGTTGCGTTAAAGTTTTGGTCATCAAAGCAAGTTGACTAAACCAGCAAAAAATCAACTAGATAAGTGACTGAAGCCCTGAATAAAAAGGATAATACATATTTCTCAAGTGAAGTTATCCAGGAAGAAATGTTTTTGTACCTTCATGGTGTCTTGACCTCCTTGATTCTCAGCGTAACATGTATACTCCCCCTCTTCTCTCATACCCACTGCTGGAACCAGTAATGTCCCATTGTCAAACACAGTCAGCCGTCGTGCTTGCCCTCCTCTGTCTTCCCCATGTAACACACTGTTCACCATGGTTCCATCTGGTAAGCTCCAACGAACAGCTGGGTCAGGCAGCCCCGATGCCTGGCAGTCCACCTGCGGAGGATCATTTAAAAGTTTTTTGCCTTTTTTTGGGGGATAGTGTTGTAAGAACTGTTGATAAAAAAAACTAGTTCTTGTCTTTTTATTGAATAATACATGCTGCACTCAATATTAAGGCTTTAATGGCTATATTTAGGCCCTTAAAAAATGAAAATTCATAGTACATGATGCATCTAACAAACAAGAAATTTAGAAACACTCAAAAGATACCAAAAAGCTCATAAATGTTTAAATGAAAATAATAAATAACGGGCAAAACATTCCCACAATAATACCGCATCTTATTTCCTGCATTTCGCCCCCACTTGACATTATTTTTCATTGAGTCCTTAAATATTGATGTGTGCAGTACTATTCCCTGAAGGCCACTGTTTATGATTCATAACAGCCTGCTGTATGATCTGGGAGGTTTGCGTTTCTTTTTGAGTCAAAATATATGAAGCACTTTTCGATCAAAAAATGAATAAAAAGCCTAGCTGAAAGGCTGAACTCTGGAACCCAACATACTGTGTATCAACAAAAAATAAAGCACTAGAAAATCAACAGTGGAGGTTTGAAATAATGACTGTTTGGATATAAAAATTGGGAAACATTCCAATGAACTCCTATTGCCAGAACTGGCACAATTCAGTGCCAAACAGTGTGACATATGATTTACAGTAAAGCAAATCTTACTTGTATCAAATTAGTTATTTGTAAAATGCTAAAAACATTACAAAGAACCCTAATTCCAAGACAATGGGCAACAAATAAGTTCCAGAATCAAACAAATGGACTGGCATTAAAACTATGATACTAAACAAGCCTAACATTTGCTGATACATGTATACTGAACATATACTATTTAACAAGAACAAGGAAAGTTGCAATTATATTCCTTTATTCTTTATTCAGCTCACCTTCAGTGATTTACCAAATGACACCATCTGATTGAGGGGTTGTTTTGGCTCAATCTTGGCAGGTTTGGTAGCCACAGAGATGCGCAGGAGGCGATAATCATCTGCAACCTTGTTCCGTGCAATGCACAGGTAGTCTCCAGCATCCTTCTCCGTTACTGCCTGGACCGACAGGGTGCCATTTGGATGCACCTTCAGACGTCGGTCGAAACTGTAATTCAAATGTAGACACACAAATGTATACACATTAAAAAAGATGGACTCACATTAAGTAGATTACTGACAGAAATATCACAATATGCAATGCAACCAGCAACATTTTTCCCACACCCTCAGTACCTGAAGTGCATGTCCACCAGCTTTCTGTTGGGGGTCCTCCAGATAATGATGGGAGCTGGGTTGCCAGTTACAGTGCAGTGAAGCTGCAAAATCCCCCCATAGTGGACAGTAGAAATGGAGGGTGATGTGGAGACAATATGGGCTTTAATGAAGGGAGAGACAGGCGAGGAATGCAAAACAACTGGAGCTCTTCTGTCAGTGGGGAATGAAGAACTAACTCTGGTGTTGTTTATACTGGGTGAGAGTCTAGTGTTGTTTGCTGGCACAGTGGAGGGCAGGGAAGGAGAGGACGGATCATTTTTTCTAATGTTGGTAAAGTTTGTGGGGGAGGCAGTGACTGTTTTATTGATTTTAGGAGATGAGTTAGAGGAATTGGGTTGGTGAGGGGAAGACTGGGAGTGAGAAGAGCTTGGCGTGAGCGACAAGGTCCCGGATCTCTCAGCAACAGATGGAGGGGAGAATTTATTGGAGCTGAATGGACCTGAGGGGTAGCTCGGGATGGCCAAAGTTTTGTCTTTATTAAGTGAAGGAGGTGGTTTTACTGTAGCAACTGCTTTTGTCCCCTCATTTCTGGCTTCTCCCTGTCTTCTTTCTCCTCCTGCTCCCCCTTCAATTTCTACCTTTACTGTCCTCTTATCGGCCCCCACAGCATTACTTGCTGTGCACTCATAATTCCCTGACTCCTTTGGCCCAACTTTTCGAATATGCAGCGTCCCATTGGGCAAGACAAAGAGGTTGCCATGGAGAAACTGGGATGGGCGAACTAGGGTCCCATCTGGGATTCGCCAGCGCAGAGTTGGTGGTGGAGCCCCTCGGGCAGAGCAGTGAGCATATACAGGCCTCCCTGGAGACAAGAGCAGGTGTTCCTCTCTGGGTTGCTGTATCACTGGGGGCAATGAGGACACGTGTACACGCACAGAGGCACTGGCAGCACCTGCTGGGTTGGAAGCCACACAGCGGTACACTCCTCGGTCACTAGGTAAAGTCACTGAGATATGAAGGGTTCCATTCGTGTCCATGGTGATTCGGCTGTTGAAGGGGCCAGAAGAGGTCAGGACAGAGCGATCAGGCAGAACCCAAGAGAGCAGAGCGGTGGGAACGCCGTCCGCTCGGCACTCCAAACGCACTTCTCCACCCTGATGAATCGTGACTTCTCTGTAACTGGCCAGCTGCATACGAGGGGGGCGGGTCCAGACTTCCAGGGTAGTTAGCAACCTGTCATGAAGAAGCACATCATACTCAATATAAACACACATTACCAAACCCTAAGCATTTCGAATCTACATTTTGGAAACACCCAAAGGATTACATACAGTGCATAATACAAACCGAAATCCTGACAGAAACTTGGACACAAGAAACAATTAAACAGATTTCATGTACAGACATTTGCATATGTCTGGAGGCTATATGCAAATGTTCAATCAAATAGGTTTGTAATCGTGTTTGCAAGCACAACAACTCAGTTTAACAACAAAACAACACACACTCTTTAATTAAATTGCAGCTTACTGTAGTCCTTTGCATAAATACTGAAAATGTTGTGTCCCCTGGCCATTATCGCTGAATGCTATATTGTACAGTGCATTAATATGGATAACTGGTATCAGTGGGCTCACCTGTCACGACCCAGGAAGCTGTGTGCACTGCAGATGTACGTGCCCCTGTCCTGCAGTTGAACATTCTGGATAACAAGGGTGCCATTTGGCAAGACCTCAGAACGCGGAGCCCTGGAGTGGATTGACATCACCGCTCCTGAGAGAAAGACAGAGAGTGAGACGGTGCGACAGACAGCCAGAGAGAGCAGCAATGAGGAGACAGGAGTGAGAAAAACAGAGACAAATTGGGAAAGAAAGTTAAAGAGTAAGAAGGAGACAAGAGAGCAGAGGAGGAACAGGGGCACATCGAATGGCACAGCATGAAGTAAAGTCAGTGATGCAATGCATGAAATGTTCCATTACTTGCTTGCAATGTATTTCCCACATGGCAAGCAAGAGAAAAGCCTATTGTGTGCATGCCAGTGTGTAATGTTTGGTGTTAATGTTTTTTTTTCATCATCGTAAAATGTGTTCATATTCAGTCAGTCATAGTACGTACTAAAGCTGAGGGTAATTTCCTTTAGAACTGGTGACTTCAGGTTTTAAATACAAAGCTATATTTATTCATTTCAAAAGGCAAACTCTGTAGTTTTTCACCATACAAATAACAGATATGTGCACATTTCTGTGTTTTCCAACACAGTAATGCTTCCTACTTCAAAATATAGGCTTGTTCCAAGAAGCAGGTTTAAGTTATCTGGAAAATTTGCAGGTTAAGTTTTTGCATCTGTCCATGAACCAGATTTGATTGGCCTCTAGAAGACAAATTCTTCCCTGATCTATCCTCTGATGCTGTTGATAGTGTTTAAAATATGTGCAGATTGTATGTGTGGATGCTCAAATAAATGTCTGGAGCACTGTGCATACCTGTGGCTACTTTTGTCCATGTGATGGAGGGTTTTGGTTCTCCTTCAGCTTCACAATCCAGCCTGGCAGTGCTCTCTGCTGGGAAAGACACTGTCCTGATGTGTGGGTCTGCAATCCTTGGTCTGGATCTCAATACTGGAGCCTATGCAAAAGATTTCAAAATATATTATACTGGCAAATAAAGCAGTGAAGATTAGAATTAATGACTACTTAAAAAGTAGAAGACATTGAGAGCAGAACTCCACTAATGATAATTCTTCAATTTGCAAAGTTGCAGAATTTTATTGGTCTTGGAGTTTTAATTTGTCATCTAAATGGCATGCGACTAGAAGCCTTGCAACAATTTAAGTTTAGTAGATTTTTGATGGATGAAGAAGGAGAGCTGTCTAAAATCCAAGAATATTAAACATACATTATCACCAAAATGTAATCAACAGATCATGTGGTCAAGTGCGTTCTAAACAGGAGTTTTCAAGGAAAAGAAAACAACATCAAACCAAAATGAAACAATTAAATGGATGAATCAATTTAATTGTGGAGGTAAGGATAAAGTAAGATTGCAAATTCAATATAGCATTACTGTGGTCCTTAGATGTAGAATGATTCACTGGTGGTGGGCCCCGGAGGTTTGGTCTACTGAGGCTTGAAAAAAGAGCTCTGGAAATTAATCTACAATTGATTACTTTAAATCCCTTGGGATTAGGCTCTCAAAACACATAACGTTGTTGGTTATGGAACATATGTTTTTCATCTCTTCTTTAGATCCCTGATGGAGAAACTCCATGAAATTGGAGAATTGTCATAAACATCCTTTAGTTTTAATAGCAGGTCATGTGGATAAAGATTAGACTGTTTTCAGATCTATTGTGCATTTTCTGCTAAGCTTTTGCCCCGAGGGCTTTTTCACAGTTGGGTGTAATGTGTGTGTGTGTGTGTGTGTGTGTGTGTGTGTGTGTGTGTGTGTGTGTGTGTGTGTGTGTGTGTGTGTGTGTGTGTGTGTGTGTGTGTGTGTGTGTGTGTGTGTGTGTGTGTGTGCGCTTTTCTTTTCTT
>OMNN01000088.1:0-27042 GCA_900302755.1 Chromis chromis | reverse complement strand
ATCTGTTTGTGTCTGTGTGTGTGTGTGTGTGTGTGTGTGTGTGTGTGTGTGTGTGTGTGTGTGTGTGTGTGTGTGTGTGTGTGTGTGTGTGTGTGTGTGTGTGTGTGTGTAATGTGACAAGGACACGGTGATGGGAGACTCAGGATAGCCTTGGCTTTGGGTACCACTGGAGGAGAAACCCAGAGTTCTCTGTGTTGTGTCTTAAGCACTTTTCTTCCTCCTCTCAGCAAGTTATTTGAGCAATGATTTGAAAAGAGAAAAAAAAAATGTTGCATATGCATGAGACAGGACTTGTGTATCGCTGCGTTCAATGAAGCTTTTTATGGAGAACATCACTGGGCAGTAAGCCATGCAGTGACAGCTGTCTTGTGAATCATTTAAAAATAATTCGGCAGCAGAGGTCCAACTTCAGAGTTCTAATTCCCCTTACGTTGTACAGCTTAGCACTAGATAACATTTACAAAACTCAGCCTTGCAAAATTAATTTTCACTAATAAATGCACCATTGTGAAAATTACACTCTTAATATTATTCTGGGTCCCATGATAGACTCATTGCTTGTTTTGATCAAGCCGCTTTATTTGCATATCTAAAATGACTGAGATGGTCTTTTTTTGGGGGAGAGTTTCTTTCAGCAAGAAAAACTGTAAAATATGGCACATGGAACAGGAGTTTATTTCTCTCCTCCTCGCCCCTTAGAACAACAAAATAGCTGCCCTACTTATCTAAAGAAATGCTCTCGCAAAACAAACAGCACGTATGGCAAAGAGAATTTCATGTGATCCTCGCTTGTTTCTGGTTATTTGACAGAAAATGGCCGCTTGTTAAACCTTTGCAAGGCTGTGTTGTCACAATTACAATCGCAGCTGTAATGTCAGTAAATAATTTTACTGTCTAAAAAACACAGATGGCCACTTGTAAATAAAGTCGTCAGCCTCGGAAAATCCCAAACAAAACAGTAAAAAATGAGAATAAAAGGCTGGCCCTGTTGTCTGAACATAAGAAACTTCACTACTCACTGGATTCAGGGTCTGAGTTCCCATCTCCCTCGGTGCGGCTGTTAGGTGATGTTTGCTCGTAGTACTCCTCCTGGGGGAAGCTGAGGGGAAGAGGCTGGGTGGTGCTGGCGGTGCTGCTGGGCTCCGGGTCTCCCAGCCCGCTGTCACTGCAGCTCTCCTGGGAACCGTCTGGAAGATGGAACGTCACACGGCGCTGGGTCTGGAGGACAAAAAAAAATGTTCCATGAGAAACTCTCCGGTACTGTTTTATATGACCAGAAAATAAAATAAAAATAGGAAGCAAACCAACAAAAACATAAATGAGCAACTAATGTGTGGGTGAGAGATTAACTCTATGGACGAGGAGCTTGAAAAGGCCCAAATACCAGTGGGACCTGTTAATTGAGAAGTGATCAGAGCCACATTTCTCTAAGGGCCTACGATTTGTTGCTGCTCTGATGCTAAAAAAAATAGACATTGGCAGCAGGTTCTTTATGTCCTATAAGCTGCAAAGCATCCTGGACGCCCTGTTGCCGCTTTATGGTTTGTCCCTCCTCAGGTAGACGCTGCTGCTGAACGGGAGTCTTGTTTTGAAGACGCGCTGACCCAGTTATCTGGCTCTAATAATCTGGCCTTTGTCGGAGTCTCTCAGGTCTCCACACCTGCTGTGTGCTGTTGTTACGAGATGATCTGTTTTATTTGTTTCACCTGCGAGTGGTCATAATGTTTGGGCTGTCGCCGTACGTATAAACATATTTGTCTGGGTTTTGAGATGTCCACTGCTGAGATGTCTGCCTCCCGCATATGGAGACGAATGGAATCTCAGTCGTGTCGCTCACAGAATAGTAAATTTACATTAAAATATCAACCGCAATGTTTTGCTCCAGAAAGAAGTGTTGTTTTTTACCTCTGGATAATCTGCCCGATGCAACGAGCAGTTTTCTACTTTTTTTCCAATGAAAACTTCACAGCGAGATGTGTCCAGAACAACAAGGACATTTCTTCTAGAGAGAAACACTGTTGTTGAATCTTTCAAAATATAATATATCAAAGCTTGGAGCATCACATTCAACATTCCTTTCACCTCCATTGTACTGAGGTGAGGACAGAAATCTCAGAAACAGATATCTCAAAGCATTGGCACATAAAATCCAAACTATCTGCAAGGTTATATCACAACAGCTATGTGAGGAAAGTTTTTTTTTTTTTTTTTTTTTTTGTGGTGGTGGTTGTTATTTATCTTTTCTGCAGGTGAACGGACTACATTTATAAAAAATACTTAGTGAGTCCCTAAACTGATGTAATCCACACTTCAAAGTGCGACCCTTGACCCCCAGTTGCTGCTACGTTGCCTTTCTTGTGCTGTTCTTCCAAAAAACACTCACTCATTTGGTGGTCGCCTGAGAGAAACATTTAAAAATCGCAGTCTGAAAAAGTCTGTTGTTCAGGAATGTGTGCAGAAATGATCCTTCACAGGTATTCTCTATCTTCCTAGAGAAAGCCTTGGCACACTACCACCGACAAACAAACATTATTATTATCACGAGTAGTGACAGATATGCTCGTTCACGGGTGAATGAGTACAGCGAGACGGCATTTACGTGGGAAATCTGTTCCTAAATGCATCAATTGTTGTTTGCATCGCATCGCATTCATCATCTTTACCCTAGCTTCTAGTAGGAAAATATGCCCAAACTGCATCTTGCCATTAGACGGACTAATGGAGACACTGACCTCATAACCCAAAAATGTGTCTTTTGAGTCTACTGAGTGACTTTTTCAGATACGGCAAGATTTATAATTGAGACTTCCATGATGCACATCCTGATAATAGATGGGACGGGTATTAACAGGTTGAACTATGTCCTAGTTTTCCTTCTCACCCAATTTAGACACACAAAAGAGGTGGGAATGCATGTGGAGGCTGAGACTTTGATTTGTAAAGTCTTGGGGATCACAGGAGTGTGGGCATTTTCTTCTGAACAGTGCAGGCCTCTTTGATTTCTCTGGAGGCTTACAGAAGTTCACATTGTGACCTTTCTTTTTAGAGCTAAAGAAGACAACACATCCTGCATGTCGCGGTGTCGGTTAATGTGTTAGCAATTCCTGCTGAAACCAAACCACAGAGCAACAATTATTCATATTGCGAGGCACAGTGGGTAAGCTGTAGACACCGCTGATTTCATGTTTGACTTTTTTTTTTAATGTCTTTTTCTTTGAGTTTGAGGAAAAAATTAGGAGAGAGAAGATCCGACTAGGCTTTTGCACTGTTTCGGTAATATAGACTGTACCTTGAATTTATGTCTTCACATGATTCCCTGAGTAACATCATACTGCATCACACTGTATAGAGGCATAAAACGCATAAAATATAATTACACCCTCAGCTTTGGTTATTGCGGTGAATTTTATTCATCCCATTATTCAAACTGATAAGATTTTTTATTTTTTTTCCAAGAGCAAATACAACTGGTGCACAAATGACTATCTTGATTTTCTTCATTGCCATAGCAACAAAAGCAATATACAAGTCCTGAATTAAAAACATCATTAACACATGCTCCTTTAAGCTCAGGAGGTGGTGATGTCTCTGCGCTCGCATATTTTTCCTTAGCCACTACAGCGCATAGATAAAGCACTTATTGTTCTTTGATAAGACTAAATAAGGCTTGGAAAATAGAGGAGAGAGGGAGAGTAAAATAAAGTCTGGCTCTAATGAAGGACAAACTGCCAAAAACCAAGTGCACAAAAAGCTTCATTTAAAAACTATCAGAAAGGGTTGACTAACCTAAATCCACACAATTAGCACCCTGAAAGCACAACTGAGTGGTTTTCAATGCTGTGATGTTGAAACAGCAAGCTAAATATTCTATTTACTTGATTCATCTAGCTCCTGAGGCCACGAATCGGAGTGTGTGCGTGCGTTCGTGTGAGTGTGTGTTAGTTGGAAAGAGACAGATGAGAAATAAGGAGAAAGAGAGGGGGAAAAAGGGCGCGCAGTCAAAGAAACAAACACACAAACAGCCTTCAACTCTTGTGTGAGATAACAACTCAGAAACAAAAGCTTTTTTTTTATTGCTGTTATATATAGGAAAATAAAGAAAAAAGGGGCATTTGTTCACATGCATGCACGGCATTAAGTTTTCAGCCACAAAAAGAATATATGATGTAGGAGTCGAGACAATTAATCTTGTTTTTACCACACGTGGTGACACGTGTATTTTATATTTCTGCATAGCACAGAATATTTTCTGCTCTTCACATGATTTTATTCAATTTCTAAGACGAGAGAGGAGACGAATACCTTGTTGGCAAAATTATATAGCACTGTGTGCCATGTTTGCCCACGCTTTCAAGTAGTCTAAATATCTACTTGTTCTCAAACAGTGTTGGCAGCTGTTTCTCAAATTACTGGAGGATGCAAGCAAAAGCAATGTCCAGGTTCCAGCAAAAGAAAGAGCCCACTTACGGGAGGCTGGCAGCTCTACAAAAAGCATGCTTCCTCTCCACATGATTCTAATTATTGGAAACTTGCTCCAACAATGGCATCCAGAATCTATTAGAACAAACAGCTGCCCGTGACAATTAGGACATAATCATTTTGCATAAGGGAGTGTCTTCCTTTTTAGACTGCTGTTTATTCAAGCCCATTCAGGTTGATGCCAGATGTTAAGAAAAGCCTAATTTGATTCCACGATGTATTCATCACTAAGCCATAGATTTACAATATTAATTACAATTAAATACTATTAATGGGGCTTAAATAAATAAAACTTTTGCTCTCTGTGGTAAATGGCTAATGCGGAATAAAACATTAATGTCGAAAGACAAACATGACAAACAAAAACAAACATTCACTAAGGAGTCAAGGTGAGTGCTAAGCATTATCACTTATTTAAAGAAGCTGCCAGAAATCCATAAAGCAAAGACAAGCTGCGGTAAGAGATATCAAGACCAAACAAAGCCCGCTCAGCCAGATAAAACAGCGCCTTGAGAAGTATGTACACAGAGATAAAATGAACAGGAGAGATGCATGCCAAGTTCTACCATATAACAAGGCAGAAAATCCAAAACCCTCCCTCTGGTAACCACCCAGATGGGGATGGATTCATGGGTTACTGGATTAGAAGTCCGTTATATTTCGATGTAGAGGAGCAAGGGGAGGGAGGATTGGCTGCCACTTTGTCCTTTGGTAGACTACAGCTCTTTGAGTTTTATTATTACATATACTTCTCCTCCAACTATGAGTCTCTCAAAACAGCAAAGAAGTCAGTGCTGCACAGAGAAGGACTTGGCTGACAACCACCTCACTTTGAGTGATAAACAGGGACCACTTAGGAGTGAATCAGGGGAGATTGGCTCTGCCATTTCAGATAAGGATCAGCTTGCGGGCACACCTAGACCTGCATAAATCTGTTCAGAGGAGATGGTGATTTGTCATGTCGCACATGTCTTATGTAGAGATGGAGGAAAAAACAGCAATACAGCAAGGGCAAGATCCAAAGGCATAGTCCCACATGTCCCTGCTCTGCTTGATGTCAAGATCGTGCAACATCCACAAAAATCTGTTAGTGATTTAGTTTTGTGTGTATTTCCTTTTTCTTTTTTTCTTTTTTTTGGTGCATACATTTCCTGTGCAGCTTATTATGTGAGAGATGACATGCCTTCACTGGTGAGATGATGAGTTAGCAGGAACATGCAAGAAGGAGGTGATTGTAGCAAGTGGGTTGTCAGATTGGTGGGTGATTTTTTTTTTTTTTTTTTTGACAAATCAAATGAATTTTCATCAGTTTCATTTCTTATTGACTCATCTGCTATGATGGCATTTACTGTGAACTATGACAAAACTATAGTAATGTTCCCAGTCCTACACTGAACTGTGATCAAACACTTTTGAGTTCCTAAAAACTTTAATAGTATGTAGTCAAATGTTATCAATATAATGGCTTTAGTACAAACAGGCAACACAATGATGATAATCAGTTGTGTTATAAATGTGCATTAAATAATATGATATATATAACAATATTAGAAAATTGTGACTACTCAGAACAAAACACAAATATTTCTGTAGAGGATTTCTTTATAGAGTACTTTACAGTGTGGCTACATTTGCTGAAGAAACATTTAAAAGGATGAGAAGAAGCTCCTGGTGTTGATATTTGACTACCTGTAATTTGACATTTAAAACCATATTTTTGCTATTATAACCAAGTTGTTAAAAATCACCATCAGTAATATTCATGAAAGAATAATGTTAGAGCCTCAAAAACTATCCAGTTATGATGAAGGGATCAGTAATGGCTGTTGGACAAAAACCTTGAATGTTACAGATTAATACCAACTGCGGTTTTAAGGTTTCCAAATTGCATCAAGACTAACCATATTAATTATGGTATGAAGTTGTAGCCCCTTAGACCTAAATGACAGAATAGAACGATAGCCAGCGACTCCCAAAACGAGTAGGTACGATAAAGAGTCAAAAGTCAATCACATGACTTTAACCCAGGAAAGTGATGTCCCATGTGGTATCATTAACTTTAGACATAGATTAAGTATTATTCAGGTTATTTTCATTATTTCATTTCCAGTCGCTGTTTAGTTTGGTTTAAGCAGCTAGACTACTAAAAAGATCATGGCTCGTGTGAAAATAGACTGTTTCATATCTGCAACAAGCTTCTCCTCCATTGTCATGGTAACCAGGTGTCATCTGAAAGGAGAAACGGTGTCAACTGCCCTCTGAGAGTTAACATGCACTTTTTCACAAGACTGCAGAAGTCGCTTACGTAAACGACCGTCATTTTAACTCCCTTTAACAATCCACCAGTACTGTTGTTTTTCTGGTTAGGTCGAGCTTTTTCTACCTCTCAGTTGAGGAAAGTTACATTTCTAGTGTTTTCTGAGAACCTCAGTCTCCGTAGAGTTCATTCCTCTGCCAAGGCAAGAGGCTTGTCAGACAGAGGTATGGCATGAGTGCTGTGTGTTTGTTTGTCTGTCCACCTGTTTGTCAGAAAGATCACAGAAAAAAGTTCCAAGCCAAATTTCATAAAAACTTACTGAAGGTGGTGATGGTGGAGCATGGGCACAGGAAGATTGGTGTGGATCCGGATTGGTTTTGTTAAAGCAGAGAGATCTGGCCTTGACCTTGGTGGAGAATGCGCTTTTCAAGTGTCGTTAAAATGCACTACTCAGAGCAACTGGGTAGAATATGTTCAACTTCACGCTCTTTCAACAGATACATGCTGTTGAAGGTCAGAATCAGAGTTGTTGTTTTTTTTTGTCAATTAAGTCTGACACTGTCACCGCAATGATTTCAGTGTAAACTGGTTGACCTTACTTTCACTTGCACTCCAAGTATTATCAGTATGGTTTAATGCAGATGTTCATCTTGACTATGTTTATTGTGATTTTACACCATTATGGTACTTTTTGCAAATTTACTTCTTAGAGTTGTGCAACTTATTCGTCAATATATCTGTTGAATGAGTTAGCATCAAAGGCTAAGACTTTGAAAACTGTGTTGTCATAATATAGTAAAGTGTATTATTCTAGGTTTCTTTTTATCGACAATAAATTAGCCTTTAGCTATTGTGGTAATTAATTTCACATAAGCAGCCACAACAATAAAACCATCTGCCTAAAATTGCCTCCCTCATGCTGCCAAAACAGCTCTGACCCTTCGGGGTGTGGAGAGCAGACCTCTGGGGGTGTCTTTAGGCATCTGCCACTGGGATGTTGGCACCGTATCCGTTGGGTCCTGGGGGTTACAGAATGAATCAGGCTTGTTCTGGCACATCCTGTGGATGCTAGATCAGATTGGGATCTGTAGAGTTTGGAGGCTGGGTCAGTGCCTTGGGCTCTTTGTCGTGCTCATCGAGCCGTTCTTGAGCAGGTTTTGTGGTGGTGCAGGAGGTCATCGTCCTGCAGGGGGAGGCCGCTTTTGTTGGAGAGTGCCGTTGCCATGGGCAGGTGTGCTTGGTCTCCAGCAATGTTGAGGAGAGTGGTGCGTGTCAAGGAAACATTGATACGAATACCAAGACCCAAGGTTTCCCAGCAAAAATTGCATTTTAACAATTTGATTGTTGTATTCTCTTCACCTGTCAGTGGTTTTAATGTTGTGGTGGGTTGGTTTATATTAGTTAAAGCTGACTTTTGTTTTTTAGCACTCTAATGCACATAGGATGCTGGTTGAGTTTGGAGGCTAGCAGGAAGTTCCATAGAGTGATGAATTCAATGTTTCTTTCAGTGTGAAACAGTCATGTCACTAATATATGTTCTGTTCTGTTCTCTTCATGTTCTCGTGACAGAAAAAGTATTTGGATGTCTGTAACCCATGACAAATACTGCTACATTTTCTGTGAATATATTCACCTCACAGTGCTAATATGAGGGAAACATTAACAGCTTACACTGGCCAGTGTTTGGGAGTGTTAAATTCTTACAACACAAGTTGTCAACAATTACAATGTTAAAAGAGCAGCACTCTGAAACTGATTTGATGTGTTAACATTAGCAGACCATGTTGTTTTGTATTGCTGCATATGGATGACATGCAAAATTACTTCAGGTGTAACAAATAGTAAGACAGCAAACAAATGCAGAATCATGCTCTGATTGCGCTTAGGGGTTGTGCACATGCAAGAAAAGAAAAGAGCATTGAATAAAATGTGTAAGACTTACATTCACAGAGGTTATCTTGCCAAGCTGACAGGCCTCCTGCAAGGACAGAAGAACAGTCATTTCACATCACTGTCTCTCACTGTAACTCTACAGAGGATTTACTATGGAAATGGATATTTGAATCTAACAAAGGAAACTGTGCTGAGAACTCTTCATTCTTCTCTGAGTCAGTCAGAGTTCACAATTGACAACCTCATAGATTTGGGAGTTTAAAGTCTTTCTTAAGTTGGAATTGAGAATTAGGATACATATTGATTTCTTCCTCAGATGCAGCGTTTGTACAGCACACTTCCGCGCTCAGTTGGCTCACCAACAAACCACGCTGCAGCGTACACACCCTCTCCCCAGAAATGTAAAGAATAGGGCAAACCTGACATCCTGACAACACACACCATACAACTGACACTTTGATAAAGATGTTTTCTCTGCATGTCAGGGAGGAAAGTGAACAGAATATCAAATGAAGCATCAAAAATTAACAATAAACAGCGACAAGCTTCTAAATTGGGAACAAAAGACACCCGCAAGCCTGCAAAATAGCATCCTCTCTCTGGGGACTGAGATAACTCACAGAGAGATAAGAGTATTTAATTTTTAATCACCAATTTTGTTTTCTTTGTACTGTGTATAATAATCTGAGTACGTGACTTTATTTGCAAAGAAAATAGAAGAAATCTGGCAGTGAGGAGCCACTTAGACAGGGGAGAAGCAGAGAGGACTGCTGGGGTGGAACGGTAAAACAATGAACAGGAAACAAGTTCATGTCAACAGATTATCCCGCCATAATTGTTCAACAAGGGAGCTGCTGCTGACTGAGCTACAGAGCAGCACACCAAAAACAAAATGGTTCAAAATGGTGGACAACTAAAGTAAGTTTAAAAATTAGGTCACCCAATTGCTGACCAACTACTGCCTGTCGCATTGTGCAGTAATAATAATTACAGACAATAAATAATGACAGACTTGTGTGGAGACAAACATTACATTTATGGGGGTAACAATTAAATCAGCGTACTGCCGTGAAACAACAAGGTGCTAAAACAACAAGCTCCCACAATCCCTCAGTCAGCCACAACATTAAAACCACATGCCTAATATTGTGTAGTCCATGTCGCGCTGCCAAAACAGCTCTGGCCGACTGGGGCTCGGTTAAGGGATCTTTGCAGACAAGATGTTGGCAGCTGATCAGTTCCTGAGCAGCTTTTGCGGGATGCATTGTCCTGCGGGGGAAGTCTGCTGCTGTTGGGGAGCACCGCTGCCATGGGGGAACGCGCAACAATGTTTATGTGGGCGATACGTGTCAAAGTAACATCCATATGAATGCCAGGATCCGAGGTTTCCCAGCAGAACAGTGCATTGTAACAAGATGATCAATGTTATTCACCTGTCAGCATTTTTTATGTTGTGGCTGATCGGTGTACTTCACCAAAAGAATATCTCTTCTTTAAAAGTTATTAAGTTTAAAATTGCCAGGCATATTTTAAAAAATAAATAATGATTAAAAAAATAGACACAAAAAACTCCACTCATCCCCACTCTCACCCCAACCAGTCGAGGCAGATGGTCGCCCTCCCTAGGCCTGAGTTGTTTTTTTTTCCCCTTTAAAGGTTTTTTTTTTGGTTCCTTCCCACCATTGCTGACTGCTTGCTCGTATCGAATCCAAAAGAAACTTTGGAATGTTGGGCTCTCTGTCCTAAGGTGTCGTAAGGTCTTCAATTTACTATGTGAAGTGCTATGACATGACATATGTTGTGAATTGGCGCCATATAAATGAATGAATGAATGAATATGAATTGAATTGAAGTATTTTATAATATGGCAGTGATTGGCATCGTTTTTAACAAATACAGTAGTCCCTCGTCTATTGCAGGGGTTAGGTTCCAGACCCCCCGCAATAGGCGAAAATCCGCGAAGTAGCGACCCTATATTTATTTTACTATTTATATATATTTTAAGGCTTTATAAACCCTCCCCACACTAGCTGAGTGTGAGCAACACTATGCGCAGTGATCAGACGTCAATGTGAAATGGACAAGGCGAGATGCTGAACGCATCCTGTACGCGGGAGACGGAACGCCCAGGATACATAACACAGTGCTCTGGTTGGTATATACAATTTAAAAATCCGCGATACAGTGAGACCGCGAAAAGTGAACCGCGATATGGCGAGGGAATTAATGCAATGCAACGCTCTATGCCAACATCTACATATTTCAATGTTGTGATCTTGATATTACCCAACTGCAAACATGTAATATGAAAAAGACTTTGCAGACTTTTACAGGACTTTACATTAAAAAAAAAGTCATTACTTTATAGTAACTTGCTATTTTTGTCACTTGTTATGGTCCTGCACTTGATTGTACAATCTCGTAGTGAGCAGACCCACATATTTTTCTCACCAGACTCCATAAAGGGTTTTAGTCAGCTCATTTCTATGAGCTCACAAATTTTCAGTTTTGGCCCACTCTCACCTCCCATCATCCCATTTGTCAGGAGCACTGGGCAGCTGTATTCAGCAAAAAAAAAAAAAAAAAGCTCTGATAAACCCACCACCTTACCTATGCCAAAGAGCAGACAGACGAATTTAGCAGTCAGCTGATGACATTTAGCAGCTAAAGGGCCAGATATTTCCCTCAGGAGTCGGTGGAGACTAAAACAGAGCTACTATTCCCTTTGTAATAAATGATAATGTAGTTTTGTACTTGTATGATGTGTATATAAGCATATTTTTGCTGATACTGTATGTGGTAACAACTTTATAAGCTGAGCTATGTTAGTGTTTTGTTTACAGCTTGTCCTAATGTGGGGTTTAAATAGGTATAAAATAAATGGCATAGGGCAATATTATTTGGCCCAGCTCAGTGGACTTTTAATTTTGTTTTCTCATTTTTGTCATTTCTCATTGACCTATCTTGCAATATAATACAAATAGAATTGTGTTCATAAAAGCTCAGTAAGTAATTTTTAATTTTCACAAGTTGACTGCACAAGAACTGCATGTAGATACAGTCTGAAAAAATGCTCTTTGGTAATTATCATGTAGGTTATGTTTTTTTTTATTTTTTTAAGTAAGTATAATTCGTACTGTACTCATACTGTATTACTTCATCTATAGCACTAACCCTACAAATGAAATGGTTGGAAAAAGGAATACAGAATATTTCTGTATACATAACATTATTTTCTGAACTGTAGTTAAAAAATAGATTTTATTTTTTCTCTTTTTTTGCATACTTGAGCACACCAACATTTGTCAGGTTTCTCTGATGAGTTACTCATTTGCATCTCATGACTGGTCATTTAAAGCAGAGTTTTTCTTGAGGCTGCCATCAGCCAGTTGTTTCTTCTCCCTGTAATGTTTTATTCAACATCTCGTGACACAGACTTCAAGTTAGAGACCTTGCCAACCAATTAAATATATGATAATGTACATGAGGGATTTGAGAAGGTGACCTATGGTTGTTTCATATTTAGATGACATTCAAAGTACTAGTTGTACATTTGATTGTTAGAGACAATAAATGTGTGAGTTTTCTCTCTCTTTTTATTTCTATTTCTCGTCAGTATGGATTGGTCAGTGACCTTCACTCTGTATGCACGCCTCTCAAACTAGCAGTTTCAAAGCACTCGCATGCAAGCCTGAGAGAGAGTTATGCTTAAGATAAGTGCATTTGTTGGTGAACCACATCAAAGTACAGAGGGATGTCTTAGTGAGGCAAAGGCAGTGGAGCTCCAACCTAGCCTTTGATCACCCCAGGCACTCTGATCATTAAAATATTGGATAAATAATTGATTAAAAACACCAGACCTTATTGTGCTCTGTTTCTGTATCCAAATGTATCCCAATTTTGAGACACAGTGGCTGCACAATGAATTAAGAGTAAGAATAGGTAGCAGTGAAAGGAGCACATTGTGCATATTGTAGCATTCTATGGCATGTTTTGAAACAATGCATGCATATAATTTTATCTGATATTGATGTAATACGGTAAGTACAGCTCTAGTTCCAGGTTGAAGCGTTGCAACAACCCTTTTTACCTGCTTAAGTCTGAACTATGGCATGCCAGTTGCCTCTACAGAGGTAGAGGGACTGAGTAATAATCAAAAGGCATATACAGAAGGTAGGAAAGAGTGCATTCCAGCTGTGCGTAGGAGACTGGAGGGTAGCTAATATTACATCTATAGTGGAAACAAGGCCTGCAGTGCGCAAAAGAAAGACAATGAGCCCGCTGTGGGCATATCAGGGATATTAAAAACACTATTTTCCTTCAGCTTAGGCTTGTATATGGGCTAGTATAACAGTCTCTCACAGCACATGTACATTTACATTTAGAGTATATAAATGTAAGTCTATAAATCTAAATTAATCAAAATGTATCCCTGTTCCAACTCAGAATACCAGGAGCACAGAATCTAAGCCCCGTGTACTGTATATGGAGTCCAACTGGGCATCTTATCCATGTAATAAATCCATCGCAAGGTCTGTTAGAGTAACTAAATCAACACGTGTAAATCTGTGCATTGTCAGGATTATCCATTTTTCTCTGTGCCTCACTGTGAGGTCTTACATCATTATTTCTGTCAGGTTTTTTTGTAACGTTTTCATTGCACCCCTAGCATAAGACAAAGGTTTAAAACTATCTTATCTGTTCCATAATAAAAGTAAGTCAAAAAAGAGCTCACTGGGATTGTGTTTTATTTGCAGGGTTAGGGTAGCATAATAAAACTTTAGAAACCTGTAGGCACAATGAATAGATATACAAAACAGAATAAAAACCGATAACTGAGGATTAGGTCCCAGCAGTGACTTTGAGGTTGACTTGTCTCAATGACATGATGCTGCAAAAGGATCAAAACACTATAGTAAAACTAAAACCATTACTTATTACAAGTATTTTAAGATTGTATGACATTGTACAGTATAATAAAACCTGCAAAACTGCATAAATGTTTGAAATTACTTATTGGTACGACTTTATAAACCTGTGTAACATGATGATAAACCTGCAACAGTTTCACTCTCTGAGTCTATTTCTATTGTTTCAGCTGCGTTTCCTTTTTTTGTCTTTTGATACCAATAATTTGGTAATGATCAAACTTGCTAATTCTACTTCTTCTGCATTTTTTTTTTACAGTGCTGATAATGTTTTAGATAAAAGAAACAGCTCATCAGACTATTCTTTAACAGTTTTTAACAGCAATGGCTTATTAATCCTGCTACTAATTTCAATTTTTAAAACACATAAAAATGAATTTATCAAGTACAAAGAGAATAAAAGAGATTTCAAACAGGCACTCGTGTTCACAAGTATGTGCCACAGGAGAAAGGTAACAAATATTCTCATGAAATGAGGCCGCACTCCAAATGATATTTAATAGCCACAACTTAAGCTCAGAGCACCAGCTTCTAATTTCCCTGGCCTCTGGACAAATTCAAACACATTTAAAAACCACACAAAACGCTGTTGGTTTGCCGTTTTGCTTAGAATGAATGCATATCAAAAGAACTCATTACCAAAGCATGAAAAGTTGCTGTTTCCATAGAAAGGCATCTTTTGATACATAACCAATCAAATCACTGCCTCTGCATTTCTAAGGTCTTGCTATTCCAATTTCTTTGATGAGACGTTCTCTTGACCTCTATGCGCTCGATGACACAGAGGTCCTACAGTGTAGCTCAATTATGACCTCTGCAATCTTTTGGCAAGAGACAGTATCACAATACATAGCTGTGCTGAGTACATTAGCAGCAACTTCAAAGTGAGATAAAAAAAAAATGGTGCATCAAGTTGCCTTGCTGGAGATTGAGAAAATATTTTTTAAAGAGCGTATGATGTGATAACTTCAAGCTACACTGAAAGCCTTAAAACCCCTCATCCCTGGGGTCCTCATGCTCCTAATAGTTTAACACTAATGAGATCTGCTGCTCGCATCTCTACTGCCTCCCACATAACAGTTTATTTCACAGAGTAAATACCTTTGAAGGTGGGGAGAAGCACAGAGCAAGGCAAAGAGACAGGAAGCATGCTAGCTGGTCACTGTCTCTCAACTTGCCACAGCTTGCCCTTGTGTATTCCGCATTATTTGTTTCGACTCAGACTCGGACTGCAGTCTGATGTGATTCAGCTCATCTCCCTGCATGAAGTTTGAGGAAAATAATGGTCAACAGGACTTGCCAGGACTGGGCTATTCCAGAACTGTCGGGGCCGTGCCACAGTCTACTACTTAAATTCTTCATAGACGGTGGGAAAAAAACATGTGGCCCGCTATCAAGTGGTTTTCCCTGTGGATGGGAATGTGGATGTTGTCTGAATTTATCAACAGGAGCAAAATGACAATTGGCAGGTGGGCCCCAGCACAATCACACACATGCAGACATATGCGTGCGTAACACAAATAGGCACAGTGGAAAATTTGGACGTGCACGCCATCTGCTCATGTGTGCAGACACGAGAGACGCAAATGTCTCAGCCAAGAAGCAGTGAGCAGAGTTCAAGTTTGCATCCCTTATATTTCTGGCAAACGCAGCATGTCTTAGGCGGCGTGATAAAACTGTTGCAAAACAAAACACCTCCTCATCAAAAGGGGCTAATAAAGTCTTCAATATACTTAAGTGTAGCCTTAGATAAATAGAATACCCATTTACCTCTGCATTGGTGTTCAGTTGTCCAGAGTGTATTGATGTACTTATTGGCATTCAATAAAGGGAAACCCTCTCAGCAAACCTCAGAGAGCGGCGTAAATCCTGTAAACTTCTTGAGTGTGCACAAGGAGCAACTTTCCCTTAACACAATTACAAGACAGCAATAATGTAACCGTGTGTTCGAACCAGTTTTGATTTACAAGTGGACACCGTGTTGCCTTTTCATCAGCTTATTATTATTAAGTGGTCCGTATATGTGTGTTTCCCCTGGACAATCCCCCCTCTCGCTTCACTCTTAGTGAGGTATTGATCCTCCCAGTGTACCAGCCCCTCCTGATTTCATTAGGCTAGCTGCTGTTAATTACTCCACACTCTAACCTTTTGCTGTTTCATTTGGACCAACAAATTAGGTGAATTAAAAAACGGGATGTAGGACGAGGAAAAGAGAGAAAGGGAAGAAGAAGAAAAAAAAACAGCTCCCTAGCAGCTGTAGCGTGTGGTGGACCTCCCCTCCCCTTCCGTGGCGTTTGTGTCAGAATCCCAAGCGGCATAATAATTAAAAAAGTTCATCAATGTTCTCTTTGCTCATCAAATTATGCAGAAGGAGGCTATTCCTGTAATTGTTGCAGAGGATTCATTTATGAAAACCATACCAGCCAGATCTAGTATGGTTGTCTGGGGAGTTGGAGAATTATGCCTTTTTTATTTTTTTATTTTACTTCTTTATGTATTTGTAAAAGGTTTCTCATGTTGAGGCAGACTGATCATTAGAACACATTTTATTCATTTATGCATATTTATTTACAAGGATCATGTGACAGTTTTAACAAACTTCTAAAAATTTGTCTTACGGTGAATCGAGAAGCAGCACCCTGCCTTCCTGACACACCAATTTGTCTTCTTAGGGAAGGTATTAAAAGAGTAAGATATGACACATAGCTGCAAAGTTATAATTAGACTTCATTTAATACCTTATGTCATGAGATTACATGCGCAGTGCATGGCATCTAAAGCATGCTTAAATTGCAGGGGATGTAATTGATTAACCATATGAGACTGGGAACCAGATGATGAGGATGATGCTCTAAACCCATGTTAAATCAATATAGTCACTTCCTACACATTGAAGGATTATTGACAGAAATTACTACCAGCTGTAATTGCTGATTTACAACACATCAGATAATTCCTGCCTTGGTGCATTAATGGGTTTATGTGTACAAGTGAGTCAAAAAAGAAACATTTCGCTGCTACGACTGCTTTAAGTAATCACCTGCTTTAAAATGGGACAATGTTTCAACATGGATACATTACCAACCGAGCAAGTGACATTTATGGGATCTTTTGGATCCGTGATATGAGAAATGCCCTTTCCTCAAGGTTGAGTACATTCTAGTTGAAAAGATTCTACATGATGCAGAAGGAGCCATTCAGAGAACTCCCTTTGGCTGAGATAATAACTTTATCATAATTAGCTTGTGGTGCTCAGGAGTGTTGAATTGTCGGTTGCAGTGGGATCTGGGCTGATTTATTGCTTGATTTAATTACGTATCAAAATTCAATTAGACATGCTTTCAACCAAATTCAAAGTGAGCTTTGTCAAGCTGTCCCTTGAAATCAGGTTCAGCTTGAAGGACATCCTTTATAATGCAGTGACATCTAACTTAATAATTATCACTTACCAAAAATCTCATGTAGTAAAAAAAAAAGGAAGAAAAAAAATGCAATGCGAGTTTTAGAGATGTTTTTCTTTTCTTTTTTTACTCTGCTATTACTTTTTTCACATCTCAACTGACATCAAACAGCATCAAATAGTGTGAAACAGACCTTGATTCAGTAGTGATGTGAAGAGGGTTGCAGGTACTTTACCAAGTGAAGATACATGACAAAATGCTCTTTGAGGTTGACTACGACTGAGGAAGTGTCTGGCTTTCTTTACCCACATCACTCACTGCCTGCTCACCCCCTTTTGCTCCAGACTACACTAGGGAAAAAAGGGGAGCTGTTTTGAATAAGTGTCACACCAGCCTCCAAGAGCTACATTGATCTTTACTACTATGCAAATTTCGGATGTCATGGTGCCTATGCTAAGAAGCCAAGGAAGGGAATGAATATTTCAGCCGGAGGTCTCTGACTGAAGTGTAGTCCTTTACCAGTATTGTAAATACATTCATTGACAATTTTATTAGGTACACCTAAGTAATACCATGTAGGACCCTCTCCCGGCCCTCAGAACTCTCTTTTTTTTTTTTGAAGCATTGATTCAACAAGGCGCCAGAGATGTTACATTCGAATTCTGATCTCCACCAACTTGACGGGAGAGTTTTTGCAGTTTTTCAGTGGCGCAAATGCTGTGAACATCCCACTTCACCTCATCGCCAAAGTGTTTTATTAGGCTGTGATCTTGGGACTGTACAGACCACTGGAGTAAAGTAAAGTAATTTCCTGAAACCATCTTGAGACAATGACACATTATCTGGCTGGAAAACTCCCCTTGACAAAACAAGACTGAGAGGTTGCACCTGGTCAGCAATAATGTTAGCTGTATTTATAGAAGCTAGACTATCATAAATATACCAAGCGCTGGCAGTCGTAAGGCATTTTTCTGCTCTCAGTCAAGCTTCCATTTGTTTCCCACAATATCAATTTTTCATTGCATTGCAGAGATAATACCTTGCCCTCTCTTACCACTCAGAGTTATACCCTCGATATGTTCACCTTGGCTAATGTTTTAGCATGAAGGCTTTTACTTTTTTGCTTTGTGTTTACCTTGCACACACGCGGCAATATTGCTTTTTATCGTTACAATACACAACAACGAGACAGCTATGACCACCGAGGTTACCCTAAACAATAAAGATTCCCATATCTTCATCTCTAGCGGCTGCATTAGCCACATTGGCAGGAATTGGCATTATCCTGTTATGCTGATATAGTTTTACAGATGATACTTAAGCATCAGCTCCTGTTGCCGTTGACATTTAAAGCTGCTTTGTTAGTGAGGGTGAAGTATAACATGCCTCAACAGTTATACTGAGTGTTTTCTTTGTAACAGAAAGCAGACGCATGCATGTGACCGACCCGTCCACAGTCACTCTGATTAACACATTCCACCTACTGTACCGTGACTTGACTTAATTCTCCTCTTGCTTGGTAATGGCATGTCAGCTGTAGCTGTCACAGTGGATGATGATAATCTGACTAATGCATAACAACATCTAGACATTTGCAAGTGACAGTCTCTGCATTGTAAATACAACATTATTTGCCACAAGACACGAAGACGCAACACCCAGATGAGATGCTGCTGCTGGTTCAAACATAAACCAAAATCACAGACAGGAGGAAGGTTTCAGGAAAACACTAGATTATAGTGCGCCAAAATATTACCCACAATGTTGTTGCTGCAAACGTTAGCTGCACCAACAGTCTTTTCATACTCCCGATGGCACAAGGGGAGAGCAGTTGTGGCTTTAAATGTGTATGTTTATTGTGCCGTGGCCTGAAGAATGCTTGATATTTATGGACCTAATTGTGCCAAGGAAGCATTCTACTCCACATTACCCCATTAACCTCAACAGCACCCTCTGATGTTGATGCCAGGTGGGATAGATCCAAGGAGTTAAAAGAAAATTTGGATCATCTTCATCTTGAACGGGGATTTGTAAGACAGGTATTGATGTGTCCACTCCGCAGAGATTCACTTTTAATGCCTTTTTACATGGTATACTTCCATGTGTCACAGGATGAACCAACTCAGTACTAGAACTGCTTTCACTGATGAGAATGTATGCATCATCATAATAATATTAATAATGCATAAAAAAATAGCTTGTGCATCATTTGACATACTGTAGATGCTGGTAACACATCTGTAGTGACTAGATGTTCAGCTGGCCAGTAACTGAACCGTTCAACCCTGTCTGCCTGCACAGTGACTCACAAAGGCTTGACTCACTGTCTGGAGGAGGAAGCTGCATTAATAGGGACGTGCATGTAATAAAGTGGTCATTAAGCGTGCTGTTGAGAAGGAAACAAGAATGGAAAGCCGCAGCAATGTGTCAAAACTTCAGATTATCAAGATTCCCCAGTATCGTGAATTGTTCATTTGATCTCTCCCCCATTGAAACGTCTGACAGTTTCCTTCATTGAGACTGGCTGAGGCATTGTCCGCAGATTGTGATGTGCAATGACATGCTGAATTGCGAGCTCGCAATTGAAGCAGAGAGCTGGAATCGTTGTCATTCACTGTCAAACAAGAAGTGTGGCGATGATACCGATTAATGATTCTGAAAACATCCACGGACATGATCTCCCAAAAAGTGGGAGTTTCTTCTGTCTTAAATTTAAACTGCTGATAGCCAAACGGTTAGCTGTGGCATCTCTTAGCGACAGTCATCTGGGTTTCATCAAATGTATTCACTGTCATTCTTCACATATTATCACAGGCATAGGGATTCTGCAGTTGCGAAACATTTACAATCCAAATGACGGTGGCCACATCAAGAAGTGATGATACTGTGTAAATGTCTCTAAGTGCCTTTTTTTCTGTGGATATGTTGGCATGTCTCATTTCAAAAAGATTTAATTTGTTCTATTCCAGTAATACACCCAATCAGGCATAATGTTATGACCACCTGCCTAATATTGTGTTGGTCCCCCTTATGTGGTCAAAAATGCTCTGAACCATTGGGCATGGACAAGAGGACCTCTCAGGGTGTCCTATGGGGTCTGGCACCAGGAAGTACCTTTGGGGACTCTGAGTTGTGCAGTGGGGCCTCTGTCAATCAAACTTGTTCCACTGCATCCTATTGATGCTTGATCAGAATGGGGTCTAGGAAGTTTGGAGGTCAAATCAACATCTTGGGCCACTGTCGTTCCTCAAGATGTTCCTGATTGTTTGATGTTTTGCCATGTGGTGTGGTGCATTTTCCTGTGTGGGTAGGCCAGTGACATTTGGGATTCCCATTTGCATGAGGGAGTGTGCTTGTTCTTTATTTGGGTGTCTAAGTCTCATCAACACGGATGCCAAAATCCAAGGTTTTCCAGCAGAACACCACATAATATCAATATGATCCCATATGTGTACGATCATTTAGTGTGGGTCGTAACTAAAAAAAATAGTAGCATTACAACCTTAATTTCTGAATTTGTCACTATATTATTCTGCATTGTGGAAGTCCAAATAACAAAAAAATAAAAAATAAAAATCACAATACCCATTTTTTCTGTGACAAAATGAAAGGATTTTTTTCCTGCAAGAAGGCAATACAAGTTTAGTATAATCAAAATACTGCACTTACAGTAGCCTAGTTCTCATTGTTGCCATTTTAGTATCAGCACCACAGTCCTGATTGTATTTCTCACACCTAATACGTATATTTTCAGTGTGCTGAACAATGCTGTCAAGTGAAAAAAGAAAGTGTAAATTTTTTCTTTTTTTTCCAGTGCTGTATATTTCAGTTTCATCATTTGCTCTTTACTATGGACAAAACACCTAGAAACGGTGTAGGATGTAAAAGCCCATGACACCGAGGCGGCGTGTTTACTTTTTCCTTCAGTGAAATGGAAATAAAGCTAAATAACATACAGGTCAATTAAAGAAGGTGACTGCATAAACAGGGAGGAAAGATTTAAGTCCCGGCTTGACTACAAAAATACCCAATGCACCCAGAAAGCAAGCATTACTTTGACTGCTTCTGTTAACGTATTAACAGTCAACATACTCAATATTCAAGAGGAGAAAGTTATGTTTTCCACCGTCTCTGATGACACCAACGCCGAGTTCATGAATATATTTTTTTCGTGTAATCCATATGAATGTGAAAATCAACAAGACCATTACTTGCCATTTTGGGTTGCACCAAATCCTTGTCAGGGGGGGTCCCAAATGCACATCCAACCAAACATTTTTAAGGTTCCAGACAAAAAACAGAGATAGAAGCAAATACTTGTCTACATAAAATCTCTATATCTATTTTTTTTTTTTTTTTGCAGTTGCAGTAATCCAAACAGTAAAAAGGCAGTAAAATTAAATACTAGGTCAGGTTTGTCATTTTTTACCTTTATATTTCCTAATAGTGACTTCTATGTACAGCACTCACTGTCAGTTCTTGAAAAGGAACACAATCCTTCTTACAAAGCCAGTAGCACAGCCTCGATAAAGCAGAGACAAGGCTCACAGTCATATCCCCCTTTTGCTCCGTGCACATCTTCCTCCAATATGTTGATGTCAGTTTTTTTCCCTGGCAGAGCAGCCAGTTAGAGGTGTACTGTCGATGTAATTCAGAAGCTACCTTGTACAGAGTTTCCTCTTCTCGCCAGCCTGACTCACTCAATTGGGGTCCATCACCATCACCAAAACAAACTTCCCCTCGCTGCACGGGTAATCTTTCCTCCTCTTCCACTACTGAGCACCAGTCATATTAATATCTTTGTAGAAGGCAAATGTGTGCTCCAGGAGGCCCGTCCCATGTGTTTTTTTTTTCCAAACCTCTTGCTGTTTCTCTGGCCACAGCCAAGTGCATTAACATATGTTCTCACAGCGCACAGTGCTACTCTGCATTGGTAAATGCCTTATTACAGCAAGACCCGCTCTGTGCTCTTCCATTGAATATCCATAAGTAGTAAAACACAGCCATATCTGCCCACTCAGAACAGTAGGGATGTGTCTCACATGACAGGGGGGCTCCTTAACATTTAGTCAGAGGCCCTCTTTGTCAAATTGATATTCCTCCCACTCACAGTAATAGCGGGTGGTAATAATGACAAATAAAGGCAATATTGCTACTGCATGGTACATACTGAGTGTAATAAGGTCATCTGCTGGTTGTGTTTTTTCTACCTCCTGTATTTATGCCTTTTTAGCATGCAGAGTCAAATTCTCCCAGTATGACTTACATCTCGGAAGACTACGCCAGTGTGAAATATGTAAAGGCAAAGGGTGAGAAAAATATCCAGAATATCCTTGCCTAGAGAGCCTGCATGCTTGTAATCATTTCCAATCCGCAATTTCCTCTTATTATTCCATTTGTTCCTTATTATTTTCTGTCTGAAGCAATATAAAGCATGTCAGAGCTCATGAGAACTGCCTCATGATATAAAGAAAAAACAGACATAACGTCGAGTCTTTGGCAAAAAATGAGAGGTGGCGCTCACTATCGTCAGATCAGTCATGGCAGTGATGTGCAAACGACAGTGTACTGAATAAAGCACAAAATAAAGACGCTCTTTGATCCACCTCTCACAGTGCGGTGGGGTATTCTTGACAAGCCACATGTTACCTCAACAGATGTGTGGGTTTGTATTAGTTAGTTGCAAAACTGAAATAGTCTTTTCACTCCATAGAACAAATAGGGGATGACATCCAAGAAAACACATGACATGTTAACATGAATTATAAATGCAGCTTGATTTGCACCTACAATGAAAGCGTTGCTTGGATGATGACTACAAATTGTGAAATTGGAGAACAGACAATGCACCCACGAGGCTATCTGTTAATGCAGCTTGCTGATGATTATGTTGATTGCTGCTAAAACACGGCTTCGGGTAGAATGTGTTTGCGGATCTAAAAACGACCAATGAGGTCATTTATGCTTACGGTCATGGAGCTCCAAAGGTTTTTTTAACATTTATTTTTCATTTCTAATTTCGGCGATCTTTGTTCTGTCTGCCAGAGACGCGGTTGTGCCACGTTGATCTGAAGACATATTCCAAAAGAATGTGTATCAAACACTACTGAGAACTTGTCTTATTCTTGCACAAAGAACTGAGGGCTGGCATCTGTGTCATCCCGCAGCACTGCACTGATTTATAATGGTAGGGAGGAAAAAATAAGAGGCCAAGATACATCACTGAAACATGAAGGCATTGAATAATACTTTGCTCATGAATAAAATCATTAAAAGAAGCCTTTTTATAACTTAGACCATAGCCATGAATCTTGAGCGTTTTATGATTAATGCTTCATCTATAAATTAAACATTTCAGATTTCGAGGGTTTTTATTTATAAATTTATTTATGTTTAGTTATTTATTATTTTTTTATTCCAGTTCTGACAAGCCAGATCACCTGAGGACACAAGTTCTGTTTGCTTTAACTTTCGAGATCAATCACCGAGACAATTTAGTTTGCAGCAGAGTGTAAACTAATGAAGCCTGAATGGTTTAGTCATTAAGTCATTAAACGAGAAAATCCGCAAAGTTTTCATCTAATGGCAAACAATTAGGTGACAACACTCAGGCCAGGTTGTTGTTGCAGCATTGTTGTTACAATATACTACAACACCT
The DNA here is from genome assembly GCA_900302755.1 of Chromis chromis. NCBI lineage: Eukaryota > Metazoa > Chordata > Actinopteri > Pomacentridae > Chromis > Chromis chromis. The sequence continues at coordinate 3,426 of OMNN01000088.1, read as the reverse complement.
AATACACCTCTATGCACTAAACTGTTAAATCACTCAAAATTGCATCATCTTGCAATAAAAGCATTGATTTTAAGGCATGAGGTGTTTAATCTTACGTATAATTAAAAGCAGTTCGGTTTAGAAAGATTATACGGAAAAGTGCAACCACTGCAAAAAAAGTCAGCTTACTTGTGATCACTTCAACCAAAGTGACTACATATGTATTTCTGTGTAGATTCCCAGTCATCCAGGTCATGGTAATCCGGAGGGCTTCAGGGAGACACAACTGGACTTCTCTTTTAGCTTCTTGAAGACGTTTCACCTCTCATCCAAGAGGCTTCTTCAGTTCTAGCTGTTAGAACTGAAGAAGCCTCTTGGATAAAAAGAGAAGTCCAGTTGCTTTTTACTGAGGCTCCCAGGATTACACATGTAATTTCCAAGGCCAGCTGCATGGTCTAGGTTATAAAAGAACCTGTGAATTCAACAGCTTTCTCAATTTTTTGACTGGCAATAGCAGAGCTGGGATTGTTTTTTAACCTTGTGAGTTTGTGTGTGTCAAAATGTGATCCTACTGTAGCACCACAGAGGCAGTTTTAAGCACCTTGGCATGTATAATATGCTTGTCTGTGAACAGATTTTGTTAATACAATTGCGTCACAACCGTGCAATATGCAGTCACAAAAGCTTAGTGGTGTGTAGTTGAGGTCAAAATGGATGGCATCTGTCTCAGAAATATACAAAATATTGAAAATTAAAACAATAGAATGTCACTAATGGAGGGTTTACTGACTTTTGCTGCACTGGGGTTATGTTTCCGGACTGCATTAACTTAATAGACAATATCTCTGTATTGTGTTGTTCTTGGTTAAGTTAAAAATTCAGGCTATTACAACAAAATATGTTTCCTAGACAGCTACAGTAATATTTCTATAATATAATATTTGAGATATACTAATGCTATTAATTTCCAAGTAGTTTCCTTTTTTTAATGCTTTGCAAAATGGCTTCCATTAGATAATTTGAATATATCTGTATAATTTTTAAATAAATACAGATTTATTTGATAAAAGGCATATTTTTATTTATATAATTATAACAAATAGCGGCGTTCAAAGCAACAGGAATAAATAAATAAATTCAGCACTATAACTCATAATGAATTATCATAGTAAATGGTGCAAGCTGGCACTGTTGTTTTTCATTCTCTTCGTTTTGTCTTACATTTGCCACTCTGCTGTCTGCACTCGTTTATTTATTTATTTTTATTTAAAATCTGGCTTTGCTTGATATGGAGATTTTATTATAATAAGTGTCTGTTTATTCAGATTTCTCTAATGCCATTTCACTAATCATAATCTGCATAATTTCCAATACCGCTTCCTCAGGTTTTACTGTCAGAGGTTTGGTTGTGGACTGATCCTAAGTTATTGCTGCGATATACTCCATTACTGTTTATGAGTGAGTCATAGTTTTATCTAATCATCGTTTTTAGTCCAGATGTATATGGAGTACATGGAGTTTTCAGGTCAGAAACATGGCAATGGCACCCAAGTGTACAACTGTAGTATGTGGAATGAAAATCTGAACTTCTGTTGGATATTACTGGGGTCTCCACTTCAGTGTATTGACCCGTGTACTAAGGCATATTGTCAGAGCAGGTCAAATGTGATAATTCTGCATTTTAAATCTGCCCCTTTGATTTTCTTCCTGCAGCCTTTATGCAATCCATAAGAACACCTCAAATAGGATGTGTGAAAATCACATTTCACCTGCCTTAAAAATAGTCCAAATCATAGACTCTGGGGTTTGGTATTATCCACTGGTCAGGCTAAGATGCTTATACATTAGCAATCTAAGGGACCGGGAGGCTGGACTGCAGCAGTCCTGGAGCACACAATGACTTCCCATTAATAGGTTGGGGAGCATCAGGAGAGCCCACCCTGAGCAGAGATTTCCACATGGATATGGCCTATGGCACGGGGGTACCTGCCCCCAGCCATCTGCACTGATTTGACAAATGATTCTATATCAAAGGCCTCTGCACTGATTTGGGTGGTAATTGATTGGAAGCGAGGCCCTCAAATCCCTGATTGGTTTAGCTGGATGTGGGGGGGAGATATGCTGTGGCAAGTGAGAGGAAAGGACAGCCAGCAAGAGAGAGAGAGAGCACAGTGCAGGGAATCTGGGAAATACACCTCAGAAGTCTGACTCATTTGCACTTTGAGAGAATTACGAATGAAATTTGTGAGATATGCAATTTCTTTGCACAATATGCGCAGTATGTTTTTTTTTTTTTTTTCCACAAAGCTACCCATGTCAGCCCTGTGTTTCTGTTTCTTTTTCTAATGCAGCTGTCAGGATATCCAATTTGTTAGTGTGTCCATGAAGATTGGATTTCACCATTCAAAAAGAAGAATTTGGTTAGAAATGGAATATTATTGATTTGTTCCACATGGAGGTGTGGTCTGATGCAGATATATGAGCACCGCAAGTTGACTGGGAAAGAAGCATGGATTATATATTCCCTGATCAATTTCCCCTGAATTTTTGATGCCATTAATCCTTGTTGCGGAAATTGTGTGACAACAGAGATAACATCAAACATGGAGGCCAGTCATTGTTAGTCATCCCCCTGAAGATTACCCAAACCTCACAGACCAGCGCTGCATGAGAGTGCACATTGAAATGATTTATTATGATTCTGAACACTTATATTTATGAGTACAAAATAAATTTAAAATGTAATTCCTTTCCCTTCTGAAAGCATCAGTCTGAAGTCTACATTCAAAAGTGCAAAAATACTTTTAAAGGAGAAAAGTGTCTTAGAAGCAAATCATACTCTACGATTATATCAAATTATATTTGAGTCTTTTTTTTCAGTGGATTTGCCACAAAATCTGAATATAGATCTGGATTTAGTCATATTTATTCATACAGCATTCCATGTGTGACCTTAAAAAAGTGTGTATATTTAAAGTGTTTGCATAATGCGGCTGCAACCAGCTTCAAGTTATCCATCCAGTCATGTATACAGTATGGCATGTTGGATGCTCTGCGGATAAGCCTGGATACTGCAGAGCCCTGCTAATGCAGCTGTGACAGTGATGCTATGTATATATAGGCCTACTGCCTTTATTACATGGCAGGCTGGCTGCACTGCATACCTTTTGCCATTTGACACAGACATGTGGTGCTTGCTAGTGACAGATGCTGCACACTACTGGTCCCAGAGGTCACAAATGACCTTTTGGATTGTCTTTTTTTCAGTCACAAAGCATTATTTGTTTGACGATGGCCACCAATGCAACCCCAGGCACCCTGATGGAACCGTGGGTTGTTGCTGCTTGTCTTCTGAGATCACATTTACCTCAAATGAATTGAATGTGTGTGTGTGTGTGTGTGTGTGTGTGTGTGTGTGTGTGTGTGTGTGTGTGTGTGTGTTCCTAC
>OMNN01000087.1:0-30669 GCA_900302755.1 Chromis chromis | reverse complement strand
AAAAAAACCTCTGACAGAACCAGGCTCAGGGAGGGCGACCATCTGCCTTGACCGGTTGGGCTGGGAATGAAGATGATGGGGGAGGAGATAGCAGGAGAGGTTGGGGTGGGGATGGCAGGACAGCAGGTGGTGAGGCCAGCGGCTGCAGATCAGGGACGTGGAGCTCCAGATCCAGAGACATCTGCAGAGAGAACAGGCAGGACAAAGAACCTCGGGGGAAACATAGGTTAGTCATATGTAATCGTGATACATATAACAGTATAGAGAGAGGAGAGGAGAGGAGAGGAGAGGAGAGGAGAGGAGCCCAGTGCATCATGTGAACCCCCCAGCATAATAGATAGAATTTAATAAAATATGATATGCCGTGTTAATATTTCCGTTAAGTTTTTAAAAATGCAAATAGTTATTGGAGTAAAGGGTTTGTGTGGATAAGGCCTGCTGTGCTAGGCCATTCACTCCCCCAAATGCTCCCAACAATGGACTTAAGACAAAGCCTAACTGAGACTATACAAGGCACATTTATTTATGTAACACACTTTATTGAGTTTTTATTTGCTTTGCATACATTCAGATCTTACAAGGAATTAAAAACAAGCTTGAATAACAAGAGTGAATAACAGAAAATGTGTGCTATATATAGGCATGATGATAAAAATAAAATTAAAGACATGAAGTCAAAATAAAAGTGATAAACACAGAAGTCAGAAGGCATAAGAAAGTACAATATGAAAGTCTGCTTAAAAGGCAAATAGGGTAATATTCAATACATCTCACTCACTCCATTATGCTCTATGCCAAAAACTCCAAGCAGTATCGTAAATGTGATAAAGATGTGATCATTGCAGGAGTTTGGTTACTTGGCTACTGTAGTTAAACCACAAAGCACAGTATTGCAGTGGATACAAATGTTTTATTCTAAGTTTTAATCATTCAAAACAAAACATTTCCACACTCAAAGAAAAATTACTCCTCAGGAAAGTATGTCTTCACAGCTTTGTAAGAGTGTACCAGCTCCTGTTTTAAGTAGTCTAAACAAATCTGGACAGAAAGTTAAAAAAACTCTTAGTAACAATTAGATTCTTGGTAATCCCAGACAGGTCTTATATGCACCCAAGCAGTATCTTTTACCTAGAGGGGAGAAATAAAATGCTTCAGTCATCTGGCATCTATGGATACCAGTCATCAGCTCGTTGTATACAATTTAGGTGTTTACATTAATTTTACAAGCAACAAAAGATGGTGATTCTCCATTATATGCATCATCTGCTGTATACAGGTGCAATGATTTTATCCACTTCATAATATAGCAGCAAAAATGATGTGTGCAGACTAGCAGGTCTATTATTGACAGATGAGGATTTTTGGTGCCCAGAGCGATGCACCAAAGTTAGAAGGCTGCAGGGAATAAAGACCGATTTCTGCAAAAGCTTCTTGGTTATCTCTGAATGTGAGTTTCAACATTTTAAAGGTTGAGTTAGCAGAGTGAATCTGATGAGCAGGATGAGCAATAAAAGAGATATAGGTTATAGATCACCCTCTACTCCAGGCCACAGCTGCATGAGAATGTCACACTAAGCCGATACTTATTGTACATGTGACATTGTGCAGCAGCCAGAGGCCGGATCAGTACTTACCCACTGAGCCCTTCTTCTCCACAAGCCAGTAGCAGAAGCCTCTCCTGGCACGGTCATTGAACACATTCCTGTACTGAGGCATGTTTTGAGGTGAAAAACTGGGTTTTGGTGCACCTAATGAAAGAGATTAAATGGTGATGCAGAAGGAAAGCAATTACAAAATTAGGAATTTGTCAACAAGTCTAACGTGGTACCTACTGTATGCTCGCATCATGGAGGGAGCAGGGTCATTAGCTGCTGTTTCAGTCAGAGGAGGCAACAGGCTGCTGGTGGTGCAGTGCAGAGTAGGTTTGCCTTCACCGGATTCATACACTGAGGCATATAATGAAACCATGTTATACACAGACTTTCCTTTGTGCTTTCTGATACTAATATATAATTTTCACAAACCTGTGTCCTTTAACAAGGGAGCTGGAAGGGCTGCAAGATACACTGGTACCTAGGTGGGAATAATAGTATCACAAGTATACAAAGCAATTCATAATCTTTTTACTCTGTAAGTAGAAGACTTTATTTTTTTAATTCTTACCATTGTTTTCATTTTGCTCCAGTGATCAGTCTGGAGTTGTGGAAACATGACTGGATGGCTCTGTGGCCAAAACGTCATGCTGGTGATGAAAACAGAAGGATCATGAAAACTGGACCCTGCTGCAAAACACATCCAGTACGTGTGTGTGAAAGCTCTCGACAGTGACAGAGGACTTACAGCTCTCGCCTGAAGCGACTCGAGTCCCATTTTTTCCTCTTCTCCCCGGCCTGCATGTTCCTGATATTACTGCACCGAGCTGAATTTGTCTCACACAGCGAGATGGGTTTTGTTACTTTGTTGCTTAGCAACATGTTTGGCAGCAGTGCCCCTGCTGTGTAAACTGAAGCTGGCTATAATTTCAGGTCATGACATAACACTTGCAACGGGCATCCTTCTGTAGTCCGTCAGTGACCTTGTACAAATGCTAAATATCAGTTCATTCATCTTCTTTTTTTTGGTCTGCATTTATTCTTATCGTGTAACACCACAAAAGAGGGGTCAACTTTCTATGAGATTGATGCAAATTTTAGTCTTGCAGCCAAATATTTCAGATTCGGTGCATGTGCGCGACCATCACCAGCCCTCCCTGGAAACTAAGCTGTCATTCTTTATTGTATTTTCCTATTATGAACCAGAGAGGGCAGTGCTGCACCGCAGTGAATCGAGGGGGAAACAGATAAAAGACAGAACGCGACAAGACGAACAGGGTAGGAAACAGGCAGGCAGTGCTATTATTAGAGTGCGAGAGTGTAAGATGCTGTGTTATGCAACCAACACCATATCTAAAAACAAACAAAATTAAAATTAAAAATAAAAATAAAAAAACGACAAGGAATCAAACCCAGAAGAAATAAATAAACAACAGAAGAACAAAACAAACAACAAACAAAAACACAACAACAACAAAAGTTTATTCATCTTCTACCAGGGTTGGTATATTACACTAAATGTTTTATGGCCACTGCAATAGCATGATAGGGCTTTAAGATTTAAAATAAAAACATACTGTTCTTCTGTACATTGTTAAAATTATGTTTATTTTATAACATAAAGATAAACGACAGAAAAGTTGGAATAAAATTCATTGTCATGTGCTTGACATCAGCAAGTAATTCTTACATTATAAATCCAAAGATCAACTGATTAAATATACTCCCAAACACATCCAACTGTTCTCTACCAACATCCCAGTAGTCTTTAAATTCAGTGGTTTGGTCATTTAATACTCTATGAATTAAAATATTTCTTACAAAATAAACATAATTTCTGGAGCATTTCCTCTAAATGCTCCAGAAATTAGGTCACAATTTTATGATTAGTTTGGTGTGATTGTTGTTTGACACAAATTTGCTGCACTGAGAAGTTGAACAGCAGGAAACACACTTGAAAGAACATTTCAACGAGTAACAAATATATCTTTCATTTATTTATCATACAAATAAACAGTGTTGGGGATAACACATTACTATCAACAACTATTTTTCTGTGAAGTGCTCTTAAGGCTTGTTTACCTGCTGGTTTTGTGGTAATACTTTTATTAAAGAGCATAAAAGAAAGATCTTGTGTAGGTTCCTTTTATTAGTGTAAAGATTAGTCCTGGTATGTTGGCATATGAAAGGTTTAATGTTATATGGCTCACTAGTAGTTGGTTAACAATGCATCTCAGGTGATGCTGATGTGTAAGGCAGAGCTAATCTAACTAGTCCTGTAATGAATTATTTCTACATGGGATGAATAAGTAAAGTAATGCATTACTGTTTTTAAAGTAAGGAGAAGTGTGGATTACATTACTTGTTTTGAGTAATGACCCCAACACTGCAAATAAACAATAAAAGTAGTAGAGAAACAGTAGCAATGAATGAAAAACAGGACGCATAAGAAAAAAAGAAGAATTACAAAATAGGTAAAAACAAACGAAAAAGTTCCTCAGTCACAGTGTTTCTCAGGGTAATCTTATAGTCCGTTTAAATATTTACTTTCTCTGCTGGAAATTAGTTGACAGATTTTAGAAGAGATTCTGCCCAGTCAACACAGTTAACAGGGATATTTATGACATTTAAAACAATCTCAACAACAGTCTGTTCCTAATCTTTCCAATCTTCTCCCAGATTTAAAGTGCCAAAGTTAAACCTTGCTGGTAATCGCCAAACACATCCTAGAGAGGTGTACTGCACAGCCAGATTAGTGGGTTAGCGATGTATGTTGAGCCTTAAGTCAGAGTTTTCAGTGTACTGAAGGTGGCTCTCTTTTAACCTGCTAGATCAACATTATGCTGCACGGCTATCCTGCTCTAGAGGAGGTTATGTTCACTGTTTGGGATGTGAATCGGCTGGAAGAAGCATTTCCAGTTAACCAAATTGTTTCCTGATGATCTTCTATGAGTGATGCCTATTCTCAGCTTAGAGAATAGCTGTGTTGAATGAAGCCATGCAGCTGCAGTAGCGCAAACTGTATGCGCTGCATTGCCACAGGGACCTACATGCATTCATTTTTCTGATGTAGAGAACACATAAACACGTTTTTATAGTTGGTCCTGATTTGCTGCTTGGTAAGTTTTACACTGCAGCGAATATAAGACAGATTAGAAAGCAGGAAAGTCTATTGGTATTTACCACAGACAATATTCAGTCAGTAACAGCAGTTTCACTTTGATTTGGCCAAAAACTAAAGTGATTGCCACATATCCGTTACAGGACAGTGTCGGACCAAAATGCACTTCTTGAATGTCATGTTTAAATTAAGTTTGAAGTTTAACAGCTCTAATGTGCAGCCATTGTGTTAGAAATTAGCGGCATTAAACTCCCCCTTTTATGTTACAGTCTGAAGAAGGCACTTTGGGTTAACAAAGCAGCTTAATAACCACCGTCATGACAGCCAATTTTTCCAATTGGGGTTTTCAGTTTTAGAGCCAGCAACACAAAGAAAGCTTGGCTATATCAGACTTGCTTCATAGTACATTCCTCTGCTGAACTTAGCAGCAAAGGTAACAAAGATGTTTTTTGAGGAGAGTTGTGCACTTAGCTGAACTAGGTAGGATCATCTTTAAGCATTCCCAATAAGAATAAAAAGCATATATACTGTATATGAAATATCTCTAATGTGACTGCTGTTGTATTATAGACATAAACTCTTACTGAAAGGTAAAAGCAACCTTTTTTTCTGCTGAGGAAGATAAGTCCTGAGACTGCTGAGCGACATACAACAGCAGATCAAACTGAGTATCCTTTGCAGCAAATGTAAGACTTTACAGCAGCTGTGACTCATCCAAAAGGTAATACCAGCATTTTATCTTACTTCACAAGCTCTCGGCTCTTTACTCTCTATGACTGTACAATACAGTATTGCTGTCCTTATGTAATAAATATCCATCCACTTTAATGCCTCATTCCTCCTGGCCTTGTATTCTCTCCAGCAGGTGCAGCTCTACTCGCTGGTTCATGCGGCGGAGATCTTTCAACACGCTGGGTTTATCTTCAAGCTCCTCGTGGAGGCAACGTGCTATTTCCAACCTCCTGTAGTCTTCTGGTCGTACGAGACGACGAATAACCTGAAGAGCACGATCCTTGAGACTGTAGACTGTAAAAACCAAACAAATGTTTGTCAAAAGATTAGAAAGTTTTGTCAACTCATCAATTTAAAATACAGGCAAACTTATCACATTTCAATTGATCAACATTTCTGATGCAAAGACAGCTTTGACTAAATCAAAAATTATGAAAACTCCTTAAATTAAAACAGCTGTTACATTATTTTTTCTGGTTTTGTAGCACTTTAAAAAATGTTGGAAGGTGAAACAATGTCCACATCAAGATCTGTAGATTATCCTGACAGTGTGTTTTTCGACGGGATTTCTGTGTTTTCATGTAATATTTGGATACTTTGAGCTTCGCAAACTAAACTTCATTCAGCTCAGTTTTGTAAAAGTGTGGTAGAAGAAAATGGTAAAAAAACAAACAAATAAAGAGGTAACAGAGGTGTTAAAAGCCTGCCACACAAAACGAAAATGACCTGCAAGAGATCAAAAACTATTATTTCTATAATTTGCTCCTCTAGAAACCTGTTTACAGCACCCTGATCAATAGCAGTTTGAAAGCCTGCCAAATTAAACTAATATGATTATCTTGGGTATTTCCTGCCAGCCATGTGAGCTCAGACAGTCTACAGTGAAGTTGGCTTATAAGACACTTGATTATAAACGCATTTTAATACAGATATTTCAGGTCATGACGTATCTCACCTGGTAAAGTGATATTAACAAATATAGCATTTCCAGCCTCTGCTGGCTTAGGAACAAACAGCTCTTTGCAGTTCACCCTCAGAGGCTCATCAGTCTCTGCATCTCTGAACATCCACGGGTGACCTGGGAGGAACACACACATGACACATCTTTTTTTTTTTTAAGTGTTGCTAACTCTTTGTTGGTAACATTACACCGGTGACATGTAAGTGACACACTGTCTCTCTAAACTACCATCAAAGCAGCAAGACTTTTACAGTTGATGTTATCAGATGACACGTTTTGGTGCACTCACACAGAGTTTCAGGTTATATTTAAATATGACACATAAAGCTGTCTGACTGTCTTCAGCAAAACAAAACGACAGAAGGGAATGTTTTTGGTCACCAAACACCACCAAAACAATCACCAGCCTCTTTTGGCCTCTGACAGCAGACCTTCATGCCCATGCCAGGAATGCTGGTGTTATCTTTGACTCAGCACTAAAATTTGACAAACACATCAGGATTCTTGGGTTGAAAATGTTGTTTTCATAGTGATTGTGTGCTTACACTGTGCATATAAAGAGAGAGAGAAAGCCTGTACCCAAGATGTATTCCAGCACAGGAATGCCATCCACACTGCACTTATACTTATAGAATATGAGACAGCAGCCCATTAAAATAATTACTTATAAAGTCCATGCTGCAAATTGTGTTTACATCATGAATAACTTCACTTGATGAGTACAGTGAACAGTTTTACGTTTAGTCTACATATAAATTGTACATGCTCTGAAATAGTTGCACAACAAAGGACAACTGCTTAACAAAACTCTGACAGTGTGCTACATCAGCCCTGAAGCTGACACCTCTGCAGGATCTGTGTCAGAATGTGGAGGTGGAGCTGCAGGCTGCTATCGGAGGTTGTGTTGTGTATTTGTATAATTGTGTTGTTTCAGAGATGCGAAACCTGCAGAAATAGCATTGTTTTGTTTTTTAACGGAAACTCACATTTACCTAACATTTCTTAGAGAAACTAAAACTTGGCATCACACCATACGTTAAGTAACATGTTAATATGTTACTTGCAATATGTAAGTGACATAATGGAGAAGCTGGCCTTACCGACGAAGGTGGTCATCTTTCGTCCCGTTCCTGGCTGTAAATCCTCATACGCCCGCGGCTCCCCTCGGTAATCTATCCATAACGGCCGGACGACATAAGGGCTGCGGTTACAAAACACAGTATGAACGGGTATCCGACTGTTCAGAGAGCGAACCAGGGGGAGAGACTGCTCTCCTTCCTGAGGCATTGCTGCTATTTAACGGGAAATCTTTGGCGCAGACAGATTAGCTCTTTGGCTAACACCCGCTAGCAGCTAACTAAATGTTCGCTGTCGTCGACGCAAGGAGCTCATCGAATTGATGATAAGTGTTTGTTTGTTTTTAACTCGCCCAGTTAGTTGCATAGACTATAAAGCATGTACTTTGTAAATAACTCAATAACAGCGCAGCGAGGAAACCGTTTCTTGTCGCTTCGTCTCAAGTAGTTTGTTTACACTCGCTCTTCCGGTTTACAGCTATGGGACCTCGAACTATTCTCTACTCTGATTGGTCGACAGAGTTGTGACGACATGTCGGGCTCAGAAGATACGTGCTGTACGTGGTGCAGACTGCAGCAAGATTAATGATAGATTTATCTTAACATAAATAAACACAGGAGATCTCGTTAGAGTGTTATCGCCCAGTTCCTTTTTATTTGCCTGAGTTCTCATTTTAAATAGAGACCAGGTCACTTTGCACATTACAAACTTCTGGTAGGCTTTTCATTTTTTATTCCTATAGGGAGGAATAAAGCCCACTAGACTGAAACTGTATTGCATTTCTCCTGTAGTAATCATTCTAATCTGCATACTAAACACGCACAACTCAGCCTGTAAAGTGTAATAAATGTTAAGACTAATCTGTCCAACAGTATACAAAGTAGTCAGAATTATCTCCACTCTTATTAGCTATACCATTACAATTCGGCTGACACCAAAAAAAGAGGTTTTGACAGGGGTCATTCTGCAGCAAAACTTTATTTGTTTATTCTGTAAGTGGTCTATTTAACTCATTATGTATATTGCACATTTAAAGCAGCAACCGTTGGGCCAAATTGCTTTCCAGTAAAAAATAGGATTGGCATTACAGCTTAACCTAATAAGTTTAAATATTAAGGACCATACAGTGTTTTTTATGGTGAGAATTTACCTGGGTAATTTGAATATAAATATAAAAAAATACCTACAAATTATTAATTATGGAGATTAAACTGACTAATTTAGAACTAAAGTTTAGACCCTAAAAATATGCATGAAAACCCAACAAATCCAAGGATTCTCGGCTGCATACACTTACATACATGCAATTTTAAGAACTACTGAAGCAAAGGATCTATATACTTCTTCCATATTTAGTTATTACATTAACCATATAAATATTTGGATCATATTTTCATATAATTAACATTTCGTAATAAATAATATCAAGCTGGTTAGTGAGTAGAGGTTTGTGAATTTGTCAACAGTCAAAAAAAATCAAATAAAACAAAACAAAATATCTCACAGTTAGATTCCTGCTGGAACTTTCCATCATATCACCTCAAACTAACTTCAATGATAATTGAAGTTAGTTTCAGATAATTCAATTATTCAAAAATAATTGCCTTCGATTTTTATTATGAATATAAATCAAGCAGTTTCCAGACTTTTATTTTCATCTGTAAAGAATACAAATAAGACCGAAGTCTAGACGACTTAATGAATATGAGCTCCACCCAGTTTCATTCTCACATAAAACACTGGGGGCACAGTTGTAGACACCTTCCAGACTATTTCCATCCTGCACTCAACAGCAGAGGTTCACTTCACCTTTTATACTAGTTTTAAAAATAACTATATAGGTAGGTGGGAAAAACGCTTTGCCACTGGACAGTTTTAAACTTTTTTTAAGAATAGGAAGTTTTACGCACAGATTGTTCGAAAATACTCTTTCTTTCGGGAAACTTATGCGTTTTAAAGGGCTATAATTAGACTTTCTGTTCTTTGACTCCAAAGTCTTTTTTGGCAAGTTAACAAGTCTAAATTGTGCCAAACACAATGCGCGCTCTGAATGACAGTTTCTTTGTGGACGCGGAGGATGTGGACAGAGATGAGAGTTTGGCCAAAGTGGAGATCGCGCTGCTCAGTGCCATCTTCGTGAGCGCCGCAATCCTCAACACCTCGCTGCTGCTGGTCCTCTGGAGGCAGCGCAAACAGATGTCCAGGATGCGCATCTTCGTGTTCCACCTGTGCCTGGCGGACCTGGTGGTCGCTTTCTTCCAGGTGTGTCCGCAGCTCATGTGGGACATCACGGACAGATTCGTGGGTCCAGACCTGGTGTGCCGCGTCGTGAAGTACCTGCAAGTTCTCGGCATGTTTTCATCCACTTACATGATCGTGGTGATGACGGTCGACAGGTACCAAGCTGTCTGCAACCCTATGGTAAAGTTCCAGCGGACGCGCACAAGACTGAACATCCCCGTGTGCGTGGCTTGGGGGATTTCCCTGCTGGGCAGCTTGCCACAGGTTTTTATTTTCTCGCAGGTCGAGGTTGCTCCCGGAGTGTTTGACTGCTGGGCTAATTTCATCCAGCCGTGGGGGCTGCAGACCTACATCACCTGGACCACGCTAGTCATTTTTGTTCTACCGGTTATTACAGTTATTGTTTGCCAGTTGCGCATCTTCAGAGCCATCCAGATCAACCTGTACCAAAAAAACCAACAGCTGGGAAGGGTTGGTGTCCCGCTGCCTTCCAGAGCCAGCGGTGTGGCCGGCATGTCCAAGGCCAGGGTGAAGACGCTGAAGATGACGGTGGTCATAGTGCTGGCTTATATCATCTGCTGGGCTCCCTTCTTCACTGTCCAGCTGTGGTCCGCCTGGGACACAAATGCGCCTAAAGAAAGTAAGTGACTGCGTATTTCTAGAGGCTGTTCAGTGTAATTAACTTAAATCACGCGGCAATACTGTTTAATTGTTGTTTTATAATGTATAATACTGTTTACTCGTTATTTTTAATGTATTTTCTTAATGTATAGAATCAGAGCTTCAGCGCGCTTGTGCGTATTTACGCATAGGCAAGATTTCATATTTACAGGTGCCAAAGTTTTTTTTTATTTGCAAACACATGACTCATTGTGCTCTTTTTAATTCCAGCTGCGACTTTCACCATCCTGATGTTGCTGGCCAGCCTTAACAGCTGTGCAAACCCCTGCATTTACCTCCTGTTCAGCGGTAAGTTTCCCAAGAAGCTGGTGACGCTCCTGTGCCGGCGGAATTCCGAAGGTAAAGACTCGATGCACGAGGAGGCGACGCTGGTCAGTACTTTGTATATGAGCTTCAAAAATGTCTCCGAGTCCAAGTGAGGGAAACGCCGTGCCGGAGAGGGGAAACGCGTAAAAAGTCTGCGCGCCTCGAACTAAGGAAGACAACACGCACTTTATTGGACTGCCTGGCACATGGACATATGGAGCGACCAGAAGCAGTCAACAAAAGCAAATCAGAAATGGGTGACCAGGAGTGAGAACTATGCTCCAGATGTGGTTGGATGTTGTTGTTTTGACACGCTACAGGACCAATATACTTTGGAAAAGAAGGAGTACAGACTCTGTAAACAGCTCACATGGATCATGACATCAAATTGTGATATAAAATATTCTTCACATTTAATAGAAGTTGAATATGGACTTCAGGAGTACTTGTGTTTTTTTCAGACAGATTCCCTGATTACATTCATCTGTATTTATTTTGCACAAGTGGAATTTTAAGCTAAGTGCCGGTAATTAAAGTACATTATCTTAAGTTATAACACAGTTCTTGGAGTTGAGCTCAGAGTCAGAGGACACTAGGTCATGCTGCATCTGTAGCTTCATTTTCCAAAGAAAAAGCTGTTAAAAATAGTGAAAGTGAGCACAAATACAGACATGCTTTTTCCAACATGAATATATGACTGCCATAAAAAATGTTGTTGTGACATTACTGTGTTTAAACATTGTGAAATACATTTGTCAGTTGTGTAAATGTTCCCTGTGGTGAATATCTGTTTTAAAATTACATACTGAGTGAATGTATGTGTAAAATATTGTTTATGCTGTAACCAGATTTACAGAACAAGTGTGAAATAAAATCATGTTGTCACACCTGCTTTGTCTTTTTACTCATGTTACATACATATTATATAAAATAGGCTTATTTTTTTAATTTCACAACTGAAAAAGTAATAGTATAATTATTAAAATCATAATAAAAGGCTAAAATGGGCCGCCGTAAAGCTCGCTGAGTTAAGGCGTTACCATGTGGGCGCAAGTCGCCAGCAGCAGTCATGAGTTCGAATCCAGCTCAAGACCCTTTGCTGCATGTCACTCTCCTCTATACCCCCTTTCACCCTGTCTCTCTCTATCAATAAAAATGGGAAAAACTCCCCCCAAAAAATCTTTAAAAAAATAAAAAAAGGCTAAAATGAAGTTTGCATTCAGCTACTCTGTTGTTTAAACATCACATTGTCTACCTTCTGAATGCATCTTTCCATTTATTTTACAGTTGGCAGTGTGCTAAAAGACATTAGCCAGACTCAAACGTGCTGTATGTCACACATACCATGTGTATTACCTGCATGTAAACAGAGTGATGAAGAATCTTCACACTCAAAGAGCAGCGTAACAACGGCTGACACAGCCGTGGAATGTGGCCATTTATATTAAGTACAAGTCAGGATAAATTGTTTTTATCAACATGAAATAACTCTGGTCAGGACCTGGGCTCAAAACTGAAAATTGGTCACCAGCCATCATTTTCTTACGGCCGTTAGACATTGATGAATCTAATGCTGCATTAAGAGACCAGACTGGAGGCAGGTCATTTGCATCTGGTGCCTTTGTGATGAAGCGAATATGAGCAATAGTGGCGGCTAACAGAAGATGTCTAAGGTTGTGTTAGTTGTTAGTGTCACTATGGCAGCTGCAACTGTCTCAGTTCCATCAGAGAATTATAAAAGGAACAGTCTGACCTTACATGGCACCATCTTAGGTGTGGAGAGACTAGCAGAAATATAAAGGTTGTTATTAGTTATACGTCACCTATTTGTTACTGAGGATTTGTTTCCTATGTGACAACAATTTGTGCATGTAGCAGAGAATTTCTTGTTCACTGGGAATGTGTTTACCTGATACCCTCTCTATGTGCTAGTGGGAGCCTCTCACTAGGTTTTAGAATTGGTGAGATAAAAAATCAGGTAGATGTTGAAGAGTAGTCTGCCACTCGCTTTTAAATAAAATCAAGTAAAACATTTCAGTGATCTACTCTAGCAAAGAAAGGCATGTGTGAGTAAAATCTGATTACAAATGCATGACAATATCAAATCATCCTTGGTAAGGACCAATAAAATGAAATATCAGCCCAGAATTAACATTGAGAGGCAGATAATACCTGTCAGGCTGAAAGTTTACACTTTTGCTTCAAAATGCTACATAAAAATAAACACGTCGTGTTAAAGTAATACTAATTTGCCCAGTGAATGTGCACGTTTGCACGTGCCTGTAGGCCACCATGATTAGAGTAAGTAAGCATAATAAGGTGTTTATTCCATTACAGGAAGGACCTGATGTTCTCTGCAATTAGGCGGGAAAAAAATATGTGCATATATCTGCATCAGCAATTAGCCAAAATGAGTTGGGAAAATATTGGATATTAGCAAAAATACAATTTGGTGCATCCCTACTGCATATTCATTGAGAGCACTCCTGATGATTTAGGTGGTTTGACATTCACACTGAGTAGCTGTATGACGCACCTCAAGTGAGACATTTGTAGGCCATTTAAGAAAGTAACAGGCCACTGTCCAGATTTAGTAAAAGGAATGTGTTATTGAAATATGACTGAACAGCTACACCAAACAGGTGAAAACATAGTACTGTATGTTGGTCGCACCAAATCATTTACTGAACCAGACACAGCTGTGATAGTGTAGACGGCAGAGGACAAACACGATAGCCACCTATTAGAAGTCAAGTGGCATAAAGGGCCATAATGATGATTTAAGGATGTTTAGGTTTATATTATTATTCTTTCACCTTATTTTTAGTACTTAGTTTTTTTGGGTTTTTTTGTACATAGAGATCAAAAATACAGAGTCAAATTCCTTGTTTGTGTTTACAAACTTGGCCAATAAAGTTGATTCTGATTCTGATGTTTTTGTTTTTTTTTACATAATCAAGGAAAACAATAAATGTTGGTGTGACAATTTAGACTATTTTTCCATTATGAGCCCAGACTAGAAGCAAGTCATTAATAGTTGTTGCCTTTGGGATGGAGTGAATATGAGCAACAGTGGCAGCTAAAAGAACATGTGGAAAGGTTTTGTATGTAGTTAGTGTCACTGTGGCATATTTTATGCATATTTGTACACAGATGTTAATTCCATGACAGGAAAGACCTGATGTTCTCTGCAATTATGTGGAAACAAATATGTGCATAAATCTACATCGGCAATCAGCCAAAATGGGCTAGAAAATATCGAATATCAGCAAAATCCAATTTCACGCATCCCTAATACATATTCATTGAAACACTCCTGATGATTTAGGTGGTTTCACATTAACACATTAACAGGTCTACGCACTGAGCAGCTGTATGACATACCTAAAGTGAGACATTTGTAGGCTGTTTAAGAAAGTAACAGGCCACTGTCCAGATATTAATAAAAGGAATGTGAAGGCAAATAGCCAAGTGCATGGTTAAATAGCTATAGCAAGCAGGTGAAAACATAATACTGTATGTAGGTCGAACCAGAATCATTTATTGAAACAGAAACAGCTGTGAAAGTGTAGACGGCAGAGGACAAACATGAAACCCACCTGTTGGAAGTCAAGTGGCATAAATGGCCAGAAACATTTTTACTTTTTGTTTGCAAGCTTCATTTAAATATACAACTGACACCTATCATTTCTGATTGATTTAAACCATTTTTAAAAATAGTAAGAAGTATAGAAAGGACGTCATTCAAAGACATTTAAAAATAAGTCTTAATTTTCCATAGACTGGAACAGATGGGAAGTATAAACTGTGTTCGCGGTCAATTGATACTTACTGTTATTTTTTACGTAATCAAGGAAAACAATAAATGTTGGTGTGAAAATTTAGATTAACACAAACTCCAACACAAGTGCTTTTGTTGTTTCTGTGTACATATGTTTACACTGTTGTACATATTGGAAACTGGCATTAAAAAAACAAAAAACAATAGTAATAATTGGAAAAATGCAGAAAATCATACAGAATAAACCATTATCTATATAGTTTAAAGACTGTGTCCCCTGGTGTTCAATGCAATGAAATGCATTTCATTACACATGGATGGAAAGTTCACCGTTAGCCATACGAGAGGCTAATCAGTTTATACCATACAATTTTATGGAATATGTGCATAAAGTATTACTGCCACTAAATGTGGTCCAATAACACAAGGTAAGAAATAATGAAGGAGGTTATCCTGCCACATGTGGAGCCAGTTTAGTGAAATATTTATGTTACAAGACGTATGAACCACTACAGCATATGTGTCCTCTTTATGTTAGACAGCTAGCATGTGCTAAACTAGCTAAATTAGTTTCTTTGTAATTATAAATGAATACGATGTGAGGCAACTGAATAGCGTCTGAGCCTTTGAGCTAATTTCTTTGTTTCAATTTCCACACAGTGTGGTCTCTCTGTTATTTACAGCTAAAGTTCAGAGGCTAATTTGAACATATTGGAGATGACAAAGGTAATAAACGGAGCTATGGTTGAGAGGTATGTTAAAAGGAGGAGTGTGTGGGCGCCCCAATAGCCTAATGGTTATGTCGCGTGACCCAAGTGCTAAGGCGTAGCAGCTGTCCTGGGTTTGATTCCGACCTCGGGCGTTTACCGCATGTCCTTCCCCACTCTCTCCCGTTTCAGACTCTATCCACTGTCCTATCTAATAAAGGCATAAAAGACCAAAAATAAATCTTTAAAAAAAAAGGAGGCGTGTGTGAAGTTAATATATGTATAGACTATTAAAGCTAATCATTTCAGCTTTCTCCTGGTTTCTCATGTGCATTAAGGGGAAAATGACAATGAAGTTGGGGACAATAGGGGGCCAATGAAGCATTTTTGCCCCTGGTGCTCCTCGGGGTATAGACGCGGCCCTGCATTGACTCCCTCAGATGGTCCTCACACCCCACCGTACCCACACGACAGCTCTCACTGTTAGCTGCATTAGCTAAACAGATGCTAAAGCATTTTTACGAGGAAACCCTTCATTAATATAAGTCCATTGGCAGTCATGAAGAGAGCACTCACTCCAACATGCAGCCACCATCTCCAGCACCGCCCTCCTCTTCCTCCTTCTTCATCCACCGTCTAACTAAACCGCGAGGAAGAGCAACTTCCGTCCGTGTTCTCGGCTGTCACCGCCCAGCTGCAGGAATAAAGTAAAGGAGCTAAATGACCGACAGCTTCTTCCAAAAACCCCGCACCATGGCGAAAGTGAGCATAGCAACGAGACACCGGGTGGTCAGTCTGCACCAGCAGGGTCTCTCCCAGGTGGAGATCTCTCGGCAGACAGGTGTTTCCAGATGTGCGGTCCAGGCGCTGCTGCAGAAGCACAAAGAGACGGGCAAGGTGGAGGACCAGAAGCGCAGCGGGCGGCCGAGGAAGCTGAGCGGAGCGGACGAGCGACACATCAAGCTGACCTGCCTGCGGAACAGAAAGATGTCCAGCAGTGCCATCACCTCGGAGCTGGCGGTGACCAGCGGCACCCTGGTGCACCCATCCACCGTGCGCAGGAGTCTGGCCAGAAGTGGCCTGAATGGGAGACGTGCAGACAAAAAGCAAGTCCTGCAGTGTGAGAAAAGCAAAGAGAAGAGACTCACCAGTGCAGGGAAACATGAAAGCAGGGATGATGACAAATGGCAGCAGGAGCTCTGGACTGATGATTCAGAAATAGAGATGTTTCACTCTAAGGTGGAGACTGGAGAGAGCCAGAAGGATGAGGGTCTATAGGCAGCACTGAAGCCTGTTAGAGGTTTCTTGAAGGTTTGGGGCCACATTTCTGCTAAAGGTCTGCTCAAAGCTGTCAAGTGCAGGCCAATTCCTATTAATATCATCACCTAGCAGCCTGACAACAAATAGACAGCCAGAGTCATAAAGAACTGTCCTCAGCAGCAAGATGAAGAAGGAGGAGTCCTAATAGAACAGATAGTATGGTCCCCACAGAGCCCAGATCACGAAGTCCTCTGTGATTACATGAAAAGACAATAATAATAATAATTTAAATAATAATCTAACCTTTATTGATCCCCTTGTGGAAATTCCTTCTCTGCATTTGACCCATCCTATTTGAGGGGGTTCGATCCTCTGACCTTCAGATCAGTAGCTCAGGGGCTTAACCTGTTGCGGCACCACTGCCCCAAAGATAAGATACTGGGTGAGCCTAAATCCACAGAAAAACTGTGGCAAGCGCTCCAAAAATATATGAAAATATATGCCTAAATATCTGTGTCCATATGTTATATTTACATGGGCGGCTTGATGTTAAGTTCATGTCAAGCAAAGTAGTAATACATGTCCAGTTATATCTCTGCTCTGTTCACTGAAACAAATAATGTTTTGATATTTGTTCCAAAGAAAAATGTGAAGCACAACAATAAATATCTATCTTTTTACACTTTTTAAAAAAGTGAAATTACACTATGCTGACATAGAAAGTGTCTTCGTTGAGTTGCTTGCTCCGCTGCTAATTAAAAGGTTTATATGGACAAAAAGAACACAGGTTATTGGAAAGCATTAATCTGGGGATGGATACAAGAACATTTCCAAGTCGCCGAATATCATTGGGGTACAGGTAAATCCATCATTGACAAATGGAAGGAATATAGCACATGTGTAAATCTGCCTGGAGCAGGTCATCCACAAAAACTGACTGTGCAGGAAAGAGTCTAATGAAGGAGGCCACCAAGACACCTAGGACTCCTCTGTAGGAGTTACAAACTATAGCAGCTGAGAGGGGAGAGACTGTGCATACAACAACTATTGCCCAGGTTCTTCACCCACCAAATCTTTAAAGAAGAGTTCACTGACCTAAAAATAAAATAAAATCATGCTAACGTAGAAAGTGTCTTTGTTGAGTTGCTTGCTCAGCCGCTTATTAAAAGGTTTATATCAACCAAACAGAGAGAAGCACTGACCAGGCCATAACCAGCCTTCTGCTGTATTCTCATCAGGATTATGTGGTCACCTCACTTTTAACTCCTCTAGTGTTCTTAGGTGTGTTGATGAACACACTTAAACAATCAAGGGTGCCTCTGAGGGTAAAATTACTAAAATTACAGTTTCTGTGCTCAACTGACAAGCCTGACCCACACTAATCCTTTTTTTTTGTTTGTTTAAAGGGAGACACTCCAGACAGAAACATAATTTTTCATGCAGTTTTCAGTTATGACATTTTGGGCATTCCATAACACGTCTTCTTACAGACAGAAAACCTGCGATGTCTAACTTTTATTTATCTACAGTTTGTCCGCTGGACATTTATGCTATAAATGAATATGTAATGAGACAGTATCTCATTTGCATATTTAAACATACAATTTTAGAAAATTGTAATCGAAAAAATGACTTAATATACATAAAACATGCAAAAGTTGATGATATCTATCAGTTAAACTGTTATTGTCAATTTGTGATCTCCGAGAAAATATATGGAAGGACATACTGTATACTGAAAATAATTTCTTTTCTGATACTCCAGCCACAAATCTCCAATTCGGTAGCACTTATGTACACCAGGCTTTTTTCTTTTTTTCTTATCTACATATTTTCTAAAGGTTTTTACTGAGACTTTTTTTTTATATGTCATTCAACAGCTAATTTAGAGAATATTTTATTCCAAAATAAAAGGGACAAAAGTGGATGTTTTTCTTGCTGTTGGCAGTATTTTCTGAATTATATAATGATAAAACAAAAGATAACCGGAATACTCTCTGTAAAAACCTCAACACTAATATGTAAATAATAAACAAAATGTTTTAACTCCAAAACATGACTCAATATATGTATTAACAGATTATGTATTATGAATTAACAGATCCCACTGTTTTCGTCATCACTCTAAATTGACTAACATCCATTTAATTCCTATTGCAAGTACTATCCTGGATTAAATCATGCTTTAAAGATTATTGACCTCTTCCCCTGCTGGATCCTTTTTACATTTGCTGCCTTAACCCGATTTCCACACAGTTGTCAGTAATATTTCATCTGATTTTAAAATAGCAAGGTTCAATCTAATGAAGGCTCTTAATGAAATAATACAATTCATCCTCATCTCCATTTACTTGAAGAATACAAAGCTCAGTAACATGACACAGGCAGAAAGATGAGGTATGATAAGTCCTAATGACTGGAAGACATGGAGAAGAAAGCAGACAGTTCAGTAAAGGATGTTTCTCCATTCATTTTTTCTAATTTTACTGTTTTCTGTGTTCTCCTCAGATAAACATATATCACACTTATTTCATGGATATAATTTAATGGATATAAACCTGATAACATAGGTTCAGGATGTAAATATTTAAGCGTCATTGTTTTATTTTTAGTCATCATCAAACTCATGAGAACATTACATAAGCCTAACTAATGTATCCATCTAGCTTTGTGACATGGACACTGGCTGTAATTGAAAATAATGAAACGTAATATGTACATGCATCACTTAAACACAAACCATGTTTACGTGGCAACGTACACATAAGCATAAACATCTTACATCACCCACAAGAACATACAGTTTACTGCTGAGAAAAAACAATTTCCATTTAAGGTCTAAATGGTCCTTTGTTCTGTAGCTTGCTCATCTGTCAAAATTTCCCATCAGTCAGAACCTTTGGGATGTTTCGTCCATGCTGGCCGAAAAATATAGCTTGATGTGCAATACTGTGCCTATAAAAAGCATTGACACCCCTTTGGAAGTTTTTTTTCCTTTCATTGCTTTTCAGCACTGCATCATGATCAATTTAATTTGGCTTTTTGAGAAGAATTTACAATAAAGACTCTTTCATGTCAAAGTGAAAACAGGTTTCTACAAAGCAATGTCAATTTATTAAAAATATAAAAAGTAAAATAAGTGATTGCATGCAGCATGGTGGTGGCAGCATCATGCTGTGGCGCTGCTTCTCAGCAGCAGGCCCTGGGAGGTTTGTAAAGAGGGAGGGTGAAATGAATGTAGCAAAGTATAAAGAAATCCTGAAGGACAACCTGATGCAATCTGCAAGAAAACTGTGACTTGGGAGAAGATTTGTGTTCCAGCAAGACAAAGACCCAAAGCAAACAACCAAAGCTACACAGAAATAGTTTAAAGACAACAAGGTAAATGTTCTGGAGTAGCTGAGTCAGAGCCCAGACCTCAGTCCAATTAAATATTTGTGGCTGAACTTGAAAAGGGCTCTTCACTCATGATCAATATGCAACCTGACAGTTTTGCCAAGAAGAACGGGTTAAAATTGCAGTGTCCAGATCTGCAAGGCTGATTCAGACCTATCTGCACGGACTCAAAGCTGTAATTATGTCCAAATGGGCTAAATACTGACTTGAAGGAGGTTAAAATCTTATGCAATCATTCATTTTATGCTTTATATTTTTAATTAATTGTAATAACTTTGTAGAAATCTGTTTTCCTTTAAACATGAAATAATCTTTCTTTTTTCTTTGTAAATTCTCGTCAAAAAAGCGAAATTAGGTTGATCTTCATTCAATGTTGAGAAGGAAAAAAATATGGAAACTTGAAAACTTTTTACAGATACTGTGTAACTACTGAGTGCTAAACATACTCAAAATAATGGAAAATTTGATCAGCTACAGCTTAAGCACAACTGAGCAAACTCTGCCTGTTTATGAAGACCATGTGATGAAGTAAAATGATCCAGAGCAGGTGAGGAAATTGTTTTGTAACATTTGTCATATGGACAAAAAAAAGAAGCTGTTATTGGACAACTCTGCCAGTTTCACACATCAAAGTCTGCTTTCAGGTGTTGAGAAGAATAGCAAAAAAATCTGCTAAATTTCCTAACATAATGTCAGCGTTAGTCAGGGCTCTAGATGGCAAGTTTGAAGATGAAAAAAAAATCAGACTAGCTGTAGAGAGGAGTGAGCTCTGTAGCCAGGTTCTCGTCTCTATTTGAGGATAAGTTTTAGAGGACACAGTTGCCACAAGCACAACACACCTGATACTAGTTGTGTCCCAATTCAGGGGCTGCATCCTTCTAAGGCCACAAAGACAAAAGAGTATTTTAAAGTAAAGTGTGAGGGTTTGCTGCTTTTCTGTGATTGTTATGGACCACAAATCAAAGTGACAGGTATCATTTTCTGGCATTCTTAACCTGCATAGTAATTAAAACATTTTTGAGAGATCACTTAATAATGACAGTAATATTGCCTGAACACACGAACACAAACCGTAATAGTAATAGCACAAATGAAGCATCAATTGCAGCAAGAAAAATATGCTACCAACAGTCTAATTTACCTTTACTGGACAAAAACAGAGAAACACAGAGTCTGCTGAAACTGTGAAACAAGTCCAGTGTTTTTAATAACAAGCTGAAGTGGTGAGATAAGAGATGTCAGGTGCCGCATGTCTGAAACCCTGCGTACTTCTTTACTATAAATGTTCTTCTGTGAGTAACCCTCACGATCAAGATATCACTGAAACACAGTGATCGACATGGCTCCTCGCCCCCATGCAGAGACACATTAGATTGTCACTGGTCTCGCATACAAATCATCTTCCAGCCACGTGCATCTGCATGTGACATTAATACACTAGAAACATGTTTTTTGCAGACACATGAAAGCACACAAGCACAATAAAGGCACGTGTTGATTTGTCTGCAGATGTGATGATTTACTAATTCTGGGAGTAGATGAGAACCTTTTACCTGCTCGTTAAAACGCAATGCATCACCTCAAACATTAGCTTTACAAGCACAAGCACGTGTTACGTGAACCTTTGCCTCTTGATGCCGTCCCTTCCTTTCTACAAGTGTCGTTCTGAAAACATCGTGATCATTCTGGTGACAAATGTAAATCAGACGAGAGCCGCTGCTTGGAACCTGCATGTTTATTTTACTCTGTGGTACACTGAACAACATGGAAAAACAAGCAAAGGCCTTCTTTGGAGCCAGGCAACTGATTTCTTCAGTGAAGCATCCATTTTATAGTTTTATAGGTGAATGAGAATCTGGGAGCCTGGTAAACACTCAGCCAGTGATATGACAGAAGAGGCACAGCACAGTAATTTAGATTTCATGTGTTATTCTCATGGTGAAAACGTCTCTAATGAAACAAAATGATATGATGTGAAACTTGAGAGTTAAGTAAAAGGTTTGAAATGTGATTTTTAAAAACTGTTTTTCAAGGAGGCTCACATTTTCTGATTTTTGAGGGATCAATGATTTGATTACTGGTCAGTAGATAATGACAAAGTCAAGCCAAGAGTCAACACAACTCTACACAGCTATATGATACCATGCTTTGGCCATAAGAATAACACATAAAAGAGTTACAGTGAAATTTGTCCCCCTTCAAAGGAATAGTTCATCATTTTTGCAAATATGCTAATTTGTTTTAAAGCCATGAATTTGATGTCCTTAGAAATAAGGCTACAACCAACAGCTGGTTAGTTTAGCTTAGCTTAGCATGAAGACTGCAAAACAAGTGAAAACAGCTAACTTGGCTCTGTCCAAAGGTAGCAAAAAATGCCTACCTGCAACACATCGTCTTATTTGTCCAATCTGTAAAAACAAAAACCTGTGTGTAAAAACTGATGTCTTTACTTTTTTCGGGTTTTTTTTGTACGAGTTAAACAAACACGCTACAGCATGCTAACCCTTTACCCATTACTAGTCTCTGTGCAAAGCTAAAATAACCAGCTATTGGTGCTAGCCTAATATTTATCTCAACGATACGAGTGTGGCGTCAATCTTCTCCTCTCTCAGCAAAAAAAAGTTATTCCCAAAAAGTTTACTATATCCAATAACATTTCATTAGACAGAGAAACATCTTCAAAATTTATATTTCTTATTGCGTTCAATTACTCTGCTTACTGATGAAGACTTTGTAGCAACTCTCAGTGACTGAAGAGTTTTGAGAAATAAGTTAGATTCTACAAACAGTAGAACAGTCATAATACACCACAAACACTGTAACTGTCTTAACTACAGTTACGTTTATACAAACGTGAGCCAGCACCTTGCAACAAAAACTGCAAGAAGTAAAATGCTGAAAGCTGCGAAACTAAAATTCCAAAAGAATCCTAAAAAAACTAAACAATTAATTACAAATCTTATCATCACGTTGCCATTTATAATCTTTCATTCACGTCTGTTTCATTTAGTTTTCAGCTTATGAAAAGACACTGCTCTGGAGCGTAGATACAGCATTTTAACACGCCACGCATCATGAACAAACTCAATGAAGAGGGGTAAATGCTCCTCTTGCTCTCCGTCTTAATTAGTTCTAACCTTTAATAATAACCTGTCTGCCACGAGGCACCAATACATCTCTGATTTTCACTTGTGCAACCAGAGATAACATTTCCTGAAGCGTATCATCAGATGGGACAATGAGCCTCCATTGAATACAAAACAGACACAGATTATATCAGTTATATTACACATTATCATTATTGTGACCTCAGCTTTTTGTCTGCAAAATAAAAAATCTGCTGCGATAATAAAATGCACGGCTTCTTCACACATCGATGGGTATGTTAAACTAATTTCCAATCATCTAGCATACAAAAATACATCCAATTTAAATCCATGTTTCAAAACATCCCGTATCGTGACACATCGACACGTACATGAGAGCACTTTCATTCAAACTGTTTCCTCCGCTGGTCTATGGCAGCTGATATAACACCAGAAAACATAACTGAGAAACTCACAAAGGATCTGAATGCTATGTTGACATTACTGTAAGTTTACTGTATGTGGTTTTTTACAATAGATTCAAGTGGTGAACACAGCTTGCCAAAGATATTAGCTGCTGTGTCAGCTGCATGCAGTCAGACTCTGCACTGGAGAGGAGTTAAGGATAAAAGAAGTACTATGCATTCAGCAAACCTTTTAAGTTTCTGTGTGTTTGTGTGGGCTGCAGCAACCAAGAAAACAGCAGGACAGGGGTGCAGGTCAGGGAGCTGCATGCTGGGATGTCAACCAGATGTCATGAAAACAGTCCGTCTCACCTGTCACTCTCCATTTTTTCCCCACTTTAACAAAATGCTTTCAGCATCTCAACACCGCCTCCACACTTAAAGAGCCTTTAAGAACAACCACCACCTCCATCCTGGTCTAATCTTCCCTTAGAGTGCCATTTAAAGGTTGAACGACCTTTCCTCTAATATGATGGATTTGCTGCCAAGGGGTGACAGGCATTGTGATGCATTGATTACTAGAAGTAATCGCAGCCAGACAGTGGCTGAAGATCCAGGCTTGGGGAGGTTTGCAGGGCTTTTTTTTTTTTGAACGAGGCAGATGGATGGTCTGACGTCACAGGCAGAAGAGGCGAGAGCCCTCTCTCCCATCCTCCCCCTCACCCTGGGGGATACGGGGGAGCATGGCTGAACGGGTCAGACCCCAGAAACGAGGCGGAGACAAGTCCTTCTTGGTGGCTGTGAACTTCCAACCCATGTGAGACCCGCAGGTTCGGCACTGAGCAATTGTCCAGGCATACCTGAGAGCAAAGAGAGGATCACATGTTCTTTCAGATCTCCTTCAGTCATGTTTTAAGATTTACAAATGTACTCTGCTGGGAATAGTCGTTTTCATCTGATATAATTGTTCTACAAAAATGCTTCATTACTTTTTTTTTTAAGTTTAAAGGTTTCCACTCCGCACTGTTGAGGTTCCTGTCCTGCACCCTGTCTTACACCATATGTCAGCTGGGAAAGGCTACAGACCGAACATGGTTGCATTTTACACCATGACTGGCCTCCAAACTGACTCACAATGATCATCCCGTTTGTACACATCTTAACCTGAGATATAAGATGTAAGCACAGCGTAGCAGCCAGACTTATCTCCACAGTGCTGTGTAAGTGATGGAGAATGGTCTGGCTTCATCTCACTATCATTCTGCTTTAGGAGGACATGCTCTGGCTTGTTTGTCTTTATTTAAACCAACCACAATCGTCTTGTGTTAAGCCCAGGAAGGAGCAATGGTACCCGAGAAGAAGAGTGTCGCAGAGGATTGTTTTATTGGAACATCTGCATGCAAGGAGGCTAGCTGTTATTAAAATGGCTACTTCACCACAAAAACCGAGCAGATATGCACGAGTGCACGATCAAATTTTTCAGCAAAACTTGCCAGTTTCAGCGAGTAGCTTGCTGCTTGCCTCAGAAGTTGTTGTTGTTTTCCGTAGCAAAGTAAATTATGAAAACGGTAATGCTGAGATAGTGGAGGGGGACGAGAATGGCATGTAAAAAGCAAAGCTGAAATGGCAGGCTGATACCCGCGGCTTTCAGTGAGTCAGACTAATACAAAGTGAGTTTCCCCTTCAGCAGATGAAATTAAAAACAGCCTTCTAGTGTCAACTCTTCCTATGTCATTCCGTAGAGGTCCACCATTCACCTGAAGTGACACGAAGCAAGCATACGGTATATATGAAATATATAGTAATATAAAATTAGTTGGTCTTTTATCAAATAAACAAAACAACCAGTGTGAATGCCCTGTTTGCATATAGAGATGTTTGTCATATTGATAAGTTCGCTAAGGAGATACAGCTCAATTAAACATCACCCTTAGTTGCCACATCGACCTCAGACGGTGAAAAAAGTTTGCTTGTCACAAAATAAATGACATCCTTGACTTATATTTGACGACATGAGCGTGATGTGATTACAGTTAAGTTTGACGTGTCGCCTTCATCTGTCTAGGTTTAAAACACCTTTTAAAAATGGGGTTTGTGGTATCCATGAGCTTGCTTTAACACTAGGTTGTGAGTCAAATAATGGCATATTTTGTTTTATCTCTCTACTTTGTGGACAATCCGTGGACAGTCAGCACAAGAGCACTTGTTTTTGCAGCTTCTCATTTTGTCACCATGAATGTTGCAGTGTCTTTATAAGAGAAGAGAAAGCCTTTGGCGCCTACTACGCCTGCAGGGACTGAAAGCAGAGCGCTGAACACACAAACTGCCCTGCTGTCGCACATTGAGGCTGTTCACAGGAAATACGGCTTCAATTAAAACAATGTCATTCATAAAGTATTGATACTAATAAAATGGCAAATTGTATCATTTTTAATCCCAGGATATTGCAATACCTTTTTAGTATGGTGTACCATGCAACACTAGTGGAGTGGTACTTCAATATAAAAGCTTTCAGTCTTTAGGGATGAAACACTTAAATCCATGCACTGGGTGTCAAATGTTGGTCCCTGTAGATTTGAAATGCAGCTCTTAAAAGTTAATTGCTTGCTTGAGCACGGAGCAACTGTGAATCCAAGTAGACAACAGTTGCTGTGGTTCAGATACAATAAACAAGCATCAACATGTCAATACAAACTTTTCAAACATCTCATCATTTTATGCTATAAGTATATATATATATATTTATTTGCATATTTAGCAACTGTTGAATTTTCTCCTTTGCACAATTAATTTGTGAAGCACACGAGGCTCCTGGCCTCTTTTGTGAGCATAACTTTGAGATCGAGGTCAGATCATGTTTCCACTACAAACAAACTACTCCAGAATTTATTTTTAACTGGACTAGCTTCTCTTCAGAGAAGCGGTGTGATTGTTTTGGTTGGCAACTGAGCACACTCGAAGTGTTCAAGTCTTCCCAAACAAATCGTAATCCAGAGTCTGACTCACTCGGTATAAACAATCTAAATTTAAAACTACCCTCAGCTGATAACAACTGCACCTCAGCTGATAACTTTAGATGTTGAAATAAACATCTAAAGGTCTCTAGCAGACATTCCAGCAGTACGCAATCTACATGTTGATCCATACAGGTCAATTTAATTAAGTTTAATTCCGTAATCATAAACCAAATGTCTTACTGTCCATATCAGGGATACAAATTTATACACAACTGTTGAGGTGTCTCGAAATTCCTTAAAAGACAAACTCACTCTAGTGAAAGAATAATAAACATCACAGGTACAATATTTTATGAGACAGGAAATTTAACTAGGTGTTGTTTTATAAGAGGAGCTGTTTGATTTGATAAAGAAAGCCATGGGGAAGCTTTATTCCCCTGCTGCTCTTTACAGAAGTCTGTTGTTGCACAATGACCCCCTTCAACCACTAACATGAAGAAGAGACGCCCCACTGATACACTTAATGCAAAGCACGAACTAGGCTGCAAGGATTAAGAGATATTTCTTTCATTACCTCCGCCAAGCGAAGCAGCAGAGGTTATGTTTTTGCCAGCGTTTGTCTGTTTGTTTGTTTGTCTGTTTGTTTCTTTGTTAGCAAGATAACTTGAAAATTTATGAACGGATTTTGATTAAATTTTCAGGAAATGTTGATAATGTGCCATGGAACAGATGATTAAATTTTGGTGCCCCCCCTCCCTCCGCCACCCCCTCGGACCAGCCCTAATGGGTGGACATGAGCTGCTTGACGGAGGTCTGCGCTCTCCAAGTGCTTTTCTAGTTCAAAATATGGATTTATAGGAGCAGCAAAAAGCCCAGTAAGAGGTCTTAGTCAATATATATCTACCATTTGCTATGTGCTGTATTATTCACTACTCCGAGGGGGAGTGTGAGCTAAATGTCGTGAGTGTAGCGGAGTTACCCTGGAAACCAGCTGTGCAGTGTGGATGGCCTGCCGACCAGGTTGAGGTTGTTGGCTTTGTAGACGGTCAGGGTTTCATGGACGTAACCGTGAGGGTTTACGTATGCAGCCATGGGGCCGTACAAAGACAAGCTGCAGAGAGAGAAGAGACAGGTGGAATGTGTCAGCCGCAGTGAGCATGACTTTAACATGGTTCAGCCAAGAACTAAACATAAGAAAGATTCAATGAACGTGAGACACTGAATGGAGGCTCCATAAAAGGTATTAACACAGCTAAACTCTCTCAAAAATGTCCTAAATGTCAATTTAAATTTTGCAGTTTCTCTGAACCCACCAGCGAGGTCAACAACCTTATGTTTTATGGCTGAGTATGATTACATCTTTAAATCCACTCTGGAGAGAAAAATCCACTCCACCATTTTATCGGTATGTACTTTGCACAAATTCACATGGTGTAATGGCAAAGGCTTTTTTCCACGTTCCCCAAAAGCTGGAAACACAGTACAGTCTAATAATACATACCCTGTATATTTGCATACTGTAGCATTAGGATTGATTTTAAAGCTGAGGTAGGCAGCATATTGTAACTAGACTTCTACATCTCTTCTTGGTTCCATTTTAGGGCTTTAGAAAATTTAACTTGTCATGGGAGACTTTGGCCAATCACAGAACTTTTCATACAGAGGGCATTGTTTCTATTGGCTATTGTGAAAATGCAGATGTGAACACTTCTCTTCAGAAAGCCTTATTCAAAGTATAGTTTCAGAATAATGAGCTGAAATCAGCGTACAGTGTCCATGTTTTCAAAACTTTAGTATTAGTATTTTTGTATTTAGAATGGATCTCATCTTGTGTAATGCAGAAAGATGTCGCTCACTGTTCCCTCCTTGAGGAGCATTTTAGCCTTTTTCAAGGAATTGTTTTGGTTTTATGTCCAGCCCCTTTCGTATTTGTATTTAATCTCATTTGCCTCATTTTCATCAAAAGCCTTAAAAATGCACTGTGGGCACCTGCTCAGCAAAAACAGCAGACATAACAGGCAGCTAGAGAGACAGATATTGCCCTCAGGAGTTGGTAGTAACCCAAAACAAAGCTAAAAGACAGTTAAAGGTGGAGTATGTGATTCTAATACAACACAGTTTTGTCAAATTCAGCAAGTATTTCTTTACAGTCTGCTAGCTGTTTGTTCTGTGTGTGCACCAAAAAAAACAGTGTCACTATACAATCCTGGCTCTGTAAATAAGAAGCCAACTAAGAGGCTTGGGCCGACCCACTTAACACTGTTCCAGTGAGTCCTGTGCACATTAAGGCCTGTGCACAGGACTGGGGGAAAGGGAAGATAGGGGGTAAAACATATGCTAGCTAGCTAAATAGCAACAATCTTTCTCCAGAATTGCAGAATTCACCTTTAATTCTGGACTGTCAATGCTATTTTTGCTCTGTAACTGCTCTAGGTGTAACTACTTGATAACATTAACCACAACTTGCAGAAACACATTGTGAAACTCAGGTTTAAAGGTCTGAAGGTCAAACTTAAGTCAAAGTTGGGCCGCCATATAGCTCGCTGAGTTAAGGCGTTACCATGTGGGCGCAGGTCGCCAGCAGTGGTCATGAGTTTGAGTCCGGCTCAAGACCCTTTGCTGCATGTCACTCTCCTCTATACCCCCTTTCACCCTGTCTCTCTCTATCAATAAAAAATGGGGAATAACTCCCAAAAAACAACAACTTAAAAAGTCAAAGTTCAGACATCAAAGCACACTTTTTAATGGTGGAGTTCAGTATTCACTGACTGTAGTCATGATAGGAATACTAAACAGAAAGTTAAGACGAGAAGATAAAAAGTTTAGTTTTCAACTTTAAGCTTATCAAAATCAATACGTAACCAGACACACAGAATTTTAAAATATAATCAGCACCAAAAATGTCATTTTGAGTCAGCTTTTAAAGTAGTAATTGGGTATGTGCAATGTTCTCCTGTTTGGGCCCCTAAAAGAAAATGCATTACCCACATATTTCCATTAGTCAGAGGAAGAGTGCTTATAAAGTTAGTAACTTCTGACCATCTCTCCCAGAAATCATTTTAGGGCACATAGTTACTCATTCTCTCAGATTATCTGGGCGACAAAACTGTTAATGCACTTTTCTCATCAACATCCAGCATAGGCCTGGATAATTTCATTGGTCTGCAGGGTTTCCTGTGTCGCTGCTGGACACAAACGTTAACTGTCACACTTTGCAGACTGTTTGAAAATGACATTACATAACAGTGTGAGTGTGGAGGTGCAGAGCGGAGCCACTAATATTCATGATGTAACACCCGACTTTATGCAACTCCCAGGCAGACAGTCAAATTGTCCTCGTTCGTGACGCGTTAACAATTTCAGTGATTACAGCGAAGAAAGTAACACACGCGCACACACACACAATATCCCTGCAGCTGCGAAGAACTAATTTTTCTCTTTGAAAAACAAAATGTAAAAAGTGATCTGCTGCCTATAATTTAAAGCTTATCATCAGTAAAATGAAAAGATGTGCAGCCCTTTCTTTGCATTATTGTAACAATAAATGTAGAAATGTAAAGCTTCATTAAGTTATACTTTTGATTCTGTTACTGACTCAAATGACCCCTTGTGATGTGACAAGGCTACATCAGATTTTATGCAGCTGTCAGATTTTTCCATTATTTTTGAGTTTTTGGTGACCTGCCAAAAGGGTGGAGACGTCACAGCATCAAATTTCTTTCTCTCAAGTTTGTATTCACATTGTGCTGAAAAGCATTTGAACTACAAAATGCAGACTTTAAACAAAAAAATCTCTTGCATTGAAAAATAAAAAACAATAAACTGAATTTCTCACCTGAAAATTTCATTTTTCGTGGTGATTTCCGTGTCCTGGCACTGCTTACAGCACAGTGATGTGCACTGAGGAGGAGAGATAACAGAGTGTTAACAGAATATACACCGATCAGGCATAACATTATGACCACCTGCCTAATATTGTGTTGGTCCCCTTATGTGGTCAAAAATGCTCTGAACCATTGGACATGGACAAGAGGACCTCTCAGGGTGTCCTATGGGGTCTGGCACCAGGACGTTGGCAGTGGATCCTTTGGGTACTCTGGATTGTGCAGTGGGGCCTCTGTCAATCCAACTTGTTCCACTGCATCCTGTTGATGCTTGATCAGAATGGGGTCTAGGAAGTTTGGAGGTCAAATCAACATCTTGGGCCATTGTCATGTTCCTCAAGATGTTCCTGATTGTTTGATGTTGTTGCCATGTGGTGGGTGCATTTTCCTGCAGGGGTAGGCCAGTGACATTTGGGATTGCCATTTGCATGAGGGAGTGTGCTTGTTCTGGGACAATGTTTATTTGGGTGGTCATAATGTTGT
>OMNN01000086.1:0-12557 GCA_900302755.1 Chromis chromis | reverse complement strand
TTCAACCATCCACACACACACCCACCCACACACACAAACACACATACGCATTGAAGGTCAGTTTTAAAGGACGGTGCTGCAGTTTTCATTTTTTCAAACAAAAGAGCGTAAAGTTTTTTACCGTGTTTTTACCACAAAGAGCATCTCTCTGACTCAACATGAGAAGCAGCATCACTGGCACCTGTTTGGGGTTAAAAGCCACTCTGATGGGCACGGAGCCAGCACAGATTTCCATCTTAGCGCTGGAAAATAAATGCTAATGGCTCTGCTTGCAGTGATGGTGCTGGAAAACAGTAGCACCTAATCTCTGACATGACGCGGGTTTTATTTATTTATTTTACTTTACCGAGCTCAGTGGACTTTAAAGAGCCATCTGTCAACTTACCTGTCAGCATCTGTTACCGTGACTGTTTAGCAACAATTACTGTTATGGCATTATGTCCGTGAAAACTAAAGAGAATATTTTAAAGGAAACTTTGTGACATGATATGACAGGGAGATTAAGAGAAACAAGCTGGCCGGCGTTCTTTAAATGTGTCAGTCCTTGACTATTTCTCTGTCTTTATTCCCATTGTATTCTTACATCAAAGGAAACGGTCCATTTTTGTTTCTCTGAGAGCAGCTGCAGTGAAAAAAAAGTGCTTTAAGAGCTACATAATACTGCGTCTCTGCTGCTGCCCACCCTCTCCACCATACATTGCGCTTATGTCTAGTCTTGACTCGCCTCACATATTCTGCTTGTGCGTCTGCAGAGCAAAATAACTCAGATGGAAGAAGGGACCTGCCAGCTTACTTGCCCATTCATCACAGTCTGTTTGTGGCCACTGTATGCAGCAGGTGAGTCAGCAGCAACCTGTGTATCAGAGGGTGAGGCTGCACCACGACTCTGAGGATGACTGAGGGGGGCATTTGTGGTTTTTCAGGAAAGTGGACAGCTGTGCTGCTTTTGGCACACTGTCAGACATCCTGCTCGCTTGCCTGTCTCTCCCACCACCTCTGACCCAGGCCGGTATGGCTGGAATGCTAATGAGAGCAGCGTCGAGTATTGTCATTGGAGCACGCTCTGAAATGTCATTAGCGAGGAGGCCGACCCATGCTAATCGCTAACATCTTGAAAAGGCTGCTTCTGACATTGGTGCAGGGCCTGAATGAGCTGTGATAGCTGATGATTGTTATCTGCTCACAGTGGAGACGCAGCGCGCCCGTCACTGTGCTGCTGCACCTATGAATGCTCTGTGACGAAAAAGCTCAATCTCACATTCTGCTAAGAGGATTGATAATGCAGCCAAGGGTAAAAAAAAAATAAAAAGAAACATTGGTGGCAAGTTGATATTTTCGCATTGAATGGTCACACAGAGTATCAGGCAAAGCTGTTTATGTGATGATTTGGTGAATAAGCGATTTGTCATAGGAAATCCAGCTGATCCAGGTTGGCTTATTCTCTAAAGAGTTATATAACTTCGATAAAACCCTTCCTGCTTCTCACATTGGATTATTTTTGCAAATGAGCATTACATTTTTATTCAAGCCAGACACCTGTTCAACAAACCAAATAACTTCCTGATGTTGTGCACACTCTCTCTGGCTCCTTTTCACACAGACATACACATGCATAATGTTTACCAATTTGCATTTCAAAACAAAAGATAATATAATAGATGCTTATCTTGTGTGTTTTCATAATGGATTGCCATTTGGCTTACATCACCCAACAAGCATATGGCATACAACTAGCGTGGAGCTGTTTATTTTCACCGCAGTGTACAGTCTTTGTATTAAACGCCATGCTCAAGGACACAATGGCAAAGTGTTTTGCTGTCATTACAAAGCAGGGGGTTCATTTATTCTGTAATCAGCAGCTGATTTAAATACACTTTCTTAGTGTAAATTTAATACTGTTTTCAGTACGGTAAGCTGCTCTCAGGCGGTGAGCAGTTCATGCCGTATTTGCCCACTGAAGGTGCTGCTGTTCTTTATTTTGACATTTTTAGCTTGATACAATTTACAGATATTTCACAGAACAAAAGAAGAAAACAAACACCACTAAAGCCCAAGAACCGAGCAGGGTATGCTCTGTTGTTTTTATGTTCATATTGTACTTAATCCAGATCCAGATATGATACTATCCTGTTGTTTGCACTGAGGATGATCCATTTCTCGCATTCTCTGGGAATGGTGTCCTCCTTATTTCTCGAGGGAATATCAGCTTTTTTTCCCCCATTTTTTTGAATAGGGGGCAAACAGGGCACAACTCTGCCGTGGTTACTAACTACATCTGATCCTCCAGTGACCTGTATGATAATTTACAGGTGGCTGCTTTCCAGCTACAACCTCAAATTGGCAAAATTCAGTTTTAAATCAAATACCGTCGAAGAATCTGAGAGATTATTCAGTGCTGGCTTTTATATTTACAGTTTTCAATATTTATATTCCCTTCCCCTAACAATAACTTATTTGCCACAAGCACAAATTCTGTCTCTCTTGTTTGCCTACAGGGTTGGCTACTGGTGCATTTCAGCCAACGCCAAAGAAGCACTGAGGTTGAATACCCTGGCTTCCTGTGCAGCTTTGAAAATGGCTAAAAAGGTAAGAAATAGGACACTCAGGGGAGGGAAAGTGTTTGTATTCTTCAGCATGCCAATAACAGGCAGTGGCTGCAGCAGCACAGGTGTATGGGGAAGTACACATCATATACTTAAACAACTCACTAGTGAAGGTCAAAGTCATTACTGTAGCTAACAATTAATGCTAAGGTGAAGAAGAGGATACTGGCAGGCCCATATCTTATTTTATGCATACCAATGAGATAGTGATGCGGGGCCTGCGCTACCCTTTCACTCAAGCAGAACATTACTTGCAGTGTTAAATTATTTCTCATACTGGTTGTGTTGATTCTCATATAAATGGACTGTTTGCCTCTTTAATTGAGACATGCGCTGCCTGCTAGTTTTCTGCTGATTAGACCGGGCTAAAAAGAGTGACCTGTCCTAATGAATCGGAAACGCGCAATCAAACGTAGTACCTTGAAGTGTCTGCATAGGAGCGGCCACCGACACTTTCTGAGGCCATTAAATTCATCTAACCTCAACTTCGCATCTTGTTGGCACAATAGAGGAGACGAATCAGAATAATTAATTTTAATGAAAAGTTACACAATGCCGACCGCTGAAGATAACTGGAAACTGGAGAAACATTTTTATTACCAGTGATATAAAATTAACTTCCTATCTTGTTGTGTATTTTCTGCCAGACAGCCACAATTACCAGCATCCACATTTACATTGATGGCCCATTATACTGCAATTACCACTACAGCATCATGCCATAACTTAAAGTAATGATCTAAATCTGGCCAGATGCACTTACAG
Source organism: Chromis chromis (assembly GCA_900302755.1). Taxonomy (NCBI): domain Eukaryota; kingdom Metazoa; phylum Chordata; class Actinopteri; family Pomacentridae; genus Chromis; species Chromis chromis. The sequence goes on along the minus strand of OMNN01000086.1, from coordinate 9,189 downwards.
CTTCTCCTCGATGACTCATTGTATTCGTGACCAGATTTTAATGTTCAAACTAGCCGGTAAATACTGATCTTTATGTAAAATGTGCTTAAAACAGGTTCCTCCGATTCTCCACTTCCTCACTGTCATCTGTATAATCGCGCTTGCATATGACCCGGCTCACTCGGAGAAAGCCACTCTCCATCTGCTGCGGTAGGAAACGAACACAAGCTGTTTTCAGCTCAACACATCTAACTCACACACCTGTTACCGACAGACTTAGGCTGCTCTTGGAAGCTCGCACGATATTATAAAATGCTGCCTGCTGCCTCCACTAAATGTAATGGGCTATATCAAGTTTACCAAGGAAAATTGCTCTACTCCTTCATGCTACTGTGATTCTAAGTAATTGTGACCTTTGCAGAGAATAACTTGTCATTTAGATTTTCTTAGCAACAAACTTTCTCCAATTTCCTTCCGCTGTGTTCCCATGCTCACAAAATAAAGTGAGGGGTTACTCTATCAGCACCAGCAAGCCGGCGAGAACTGATGGAAGCACATGAGGACATTCTGACGTTATTACCATGTACAAAAGCCATTTACACCCACAAATCACTTTTCCCCCAAATGAGGCTGAGAACATTATCTCATTAAAAATGTTCCAACTACACATCTATCAGCTTTACCTTTCTGGGGAACACAGCCATTGTGTGGGAATTGTATTAAAAGTTTTTATGCCAACTGTATCACATCATTGCCTACTGTCTTTTTCTAATAAACCAAGTGATGTCAGCAATTAATTTATCAAACCCCACTGAGGCTAAAGGAAGACAGAAAGCCATCTGGCATCAAAAACTGAACATTCTCAAATGTTCATCCAAAGGCATATAACCAGAGTTGTTTTAGTCAATCAGATGCTGCTGAATGGATTCAGAGCAGTTTTGCAAAAACATTTGCTAAACACAATTTCCTTTGTATCCAGGCTCTGCCCACGGATGCATTACAAGAGCTAGATACCATGTTGTTATGAGTTTTGCCTCCCCAATGACCACCCGCAGTGCTGCAACAACATTGCAGAAGCGAACCCAGAAGCTAGAAAACTTTCATGGCTTATGAGCTTGCCGAGCAGTTTTCTTCATAATCGATGGGTGCCATCTTGGAGTTCAGTATCAGGTTTGCATAATACATCCAAGGTTCTGCCTGATTATAGAGAGATCCAAATATCCGCCTTTGTAGATGGATTGTATCTCTTGTGTGACTCTCTGGATTTCCTGTAGATTCTGTAGGCTGCTGATAATGGCTGGTAAACATGTGATCTGTATTTTGATATGCTATATGAATAGAGAACCTAATGCAGGGAGGAAAATGAATGTAAATGTATGCTGCTCAGGTTTTGTACGCCCAGTGACAAGATGACAACGGTGGCCAGCTTGAGTTCGTGTCATTTAGAATGGATTCCTGCAGACCTTAAGTGTTAAGTATCAAACTGTTCATGGAAACTAAAACTACTCCTGCAGTCCATGTCCCTGCTGTTCTTCTGTAAGCTCTATATGCTTCGAGCAAAATACGACTACCTATACAACTGTTTCCATGCTCCACTGCTGCAGTGGTTTCCAAGCATTTTTCCTTTCATGCCTCCCTTCGGAAGACAAATGAAAAGAGAACTGATACTAGTGTTATCAACCAGCAATGAAAATCATGGGGAAACTACTAACAAAAGATGGTAATTAATTCAACAACATTGTTAAGAACATGTTGTTATTCACATGTTTTCCCTGGGTTTCTGTTGTGCAAGCACAAAATGTAATTTAAACTTAAACACCCAAACTCATTTTACTCACGGAAACAAGGCTCTCTCCTGCTACACTGGGAGCAAGACAGGCTTCTTCGTATTTTAGATTTGACTGACGTGTTTGCTTGATGACCATTATCTGTCTTTCTTTGATTCTCTGTCACAAAACTGTCAGTCTTGTAATTTACTTGTCATTTTGCATGAATAAATGTACTAACCTGAATCTTGAAAGCCTTGCCGGCATCAGAGAAATTTTCCCAAGTGAATCAGATTTAGAAAGCTTTTTTTTTCTTTTTCCCCAGTAGACACCGGACCTGTCATAGCAAATAAATCACAGGTGGATTAGCAGTAGCTCTATTATAGTAGTTATTGCTGTGCAATGCAATACCTAATCTTATTAGTTACACCTGTGTCACGAGTGAGATGATGGCTGTGAAAAAGTTCTTTTCAAACTACATTTCATTCCACATCTCTCTCTGCTCTGCAGTGCAGTGGACATGAGTAGATGGAGGACAGGATTTGCGGTATGCAGTGAGATGGTGTGGTAGACTGCAGATAAAGACAGCCTGTAGCAATGCTCAGATAAGTAGCTGGCTAAAATTACAAAGCAAATGTGCCTTTACAGAAGAATTTGAAAATGTTCAAAAATACACATGACGCTAATAGAGTTAATTCAGCTGTGGGTGTAGAGTGGAGCTAAATGACCTGGCTGAACGTCTAAATATAAAACTGCTTTTATCGTGTGCTCTACCCTGCTACAGTACAGTAGAAGAAGAGGAAGCACTGAGGGACAAACCAATGAATCAAAGTGTGTGTCCCTCATTTGAACCCTAGCACAGAAACGGACCGCTCGGTGTATCTTAAAGGGGAACGTGTTCAGATGATGGATTCATGTAAAGCAGGGGGAAAATTCTGTTTTGATTTGCCATATGGAAAATTTTGCACCCATGATAAAAATAAACAGAAAACTGGGCCCAGCCAAGAAACGTAACACTCACATTTCTCTGAGCTAAAGTGAAATATTCTGTAAACAACATTGACATGCAGAATCAGGGCTGGACAAATAATCTCAAAAATCATCCTTTTTTCCTTCCAGCAAACTGATTAGGAGTTTCTGTCCTTCTTCCGCTGCGATTGACATGATTATATAACGGGAGCCTCGCCGGAGATAAACTCAGACTACCTTGATTTAGAGATATGCCTTTTTGTATGTACGTCTCATAGATTTGACAATACCTGTGCAGCTGCTGTTCTGATATGAAGTGTATACAAAAGTATGGGTGCATTGTATCCACTGCAGCAGAGCAGTAGTATGTGCACTAAATAACTTAAAGTCTGTGATTTGTAACGAGGAATAAAATGCTTGTAGTGTTTTTGCTTATTATTAGGGCTGTTTCGTGTGTCAGGTATCACAGAACGATTGTGACATGTGTAAGCTTTAGTTGTTATTTATTAAGACACACTGCAGAAGTTTAGAGTTTAATAATGAGCACATTTTCCTTAAGGCCTTTTGAGCAGACTCAGATATTTATCATATTCAGTTCATGGACACAAACCACCAAACCTTAACCTCATCCCCGCTGTTGGCTTGAACAATAGACTAATTACTGTTTAATAATCATGTTTAATTTTCCAGTGAGACACTTATCTTTTTAAAAGTCAATAGATAGAGTTTCTTCGGAAAAAAAAACCTTTTATCATCAGGCCAATTCTTCAGCTTTGATGTGAGATAAAGCAATTGAGAATCACATTAATACCAAAGCATGGTTGGGAAGATTTATCTCAACCAGCTAATGAGGCTGGGAATATTTCCAGTGTGCATAATCAAATGCAGGGGAAAATACAATGCATTATTAGCATATAACAAATAAATACTAAAACAAATCTGCCACTGCAGGTACAAAGGAACAGGTAGAGTGTGACTGAACTGGAAAGACTATTAAGGAATTCCCTGAGTGCAGAAATGCTAAAGATACACGTGTCTCTCTCATCAATATTTAGTGACACTTCCCTAAAATAATAGAGGAAAAAAAAACAGCTTATATGGTGAGAATAGTTTGCTTTAGAGGGTTCTTGTGTTGCTATAATTATAGCTTTAGCCTGATATAGAAACTAACAATGTTCTGGTTTATTACAACTTACATTTTATTAGACAAGGGCAATATTTATATAGGTTATGACAACATTGGTTTAGCTACATTAATTGTAGACTTTTGCAGCATAGACTTTATTCCATAAACTAGTTTTGGACAATTTCCCTGTAAAGTGTAGCGAGCTAAGCTAATAGTGACTCAATAAATGAAGCTACACAACACAGAAGAAATGTAGCGCTACAGCTAAGCTACACCTTCATGGCTAAATTAGTTTGCTACGTCAGAAGCTACTTTATTTATTTATTTAACATTTAATTTGACTCATTTGCAGCCTACAGGCAGTAAAAAAAACATGTTGCTAGCTAGTAGCTAATGTAAAGTAGCTAATGTCGACAAGCTGCTAGCTGGTGTTTGCAGACTGCACTAATGCTGCATTCAATGTACCTCAGAAATGGGAAGTCTAACTTGAAATTATGTATTTTTGATGTGGGGGAATAAAAAAAAAGGTTGTCTCAGGTTTGTTTGGTTGCTTTTAGGTTATCAACAAACGCTAATTCACAGACATGTAGTGCACTTAGCCTAACTGAAGAAACAAAAAAGCGAAAAGGTACATTGTGTAATGTTTTAGACATTTAAACATTAATCTCATTAAAAGCAGTAATACTTTACTCACATGCCATTTACTGTGTACGTTGGTATTTTCGGAATGAAGTAAAATGTAGAAGCTGAGGTTTAGAAACCTTCTCCAAGTTACCAAGATGGAAATCTAACTTTTAGTGGTGTTTTCTTTGATTTTTCTTGGCAGAATTTGAAAATTTCCAGGTTTTTGTTGTTGTCGAATGCAGCATAAGTGTGAGAAATTAAAGGAAAAACAAACATAAAGTGTCTTAGTGAGGTGTCGGGCCAACACGTGCTGCCAGAACAGCTACGGTGCACGTTGGCATCGATTCTAAAAGTCTCTGGAACTCTACACCTTTCTTCCAAAAGATTTTTCCACATTTGTTGTTTTGATGACGCCTACACATTTAAATCTGTTTATTCCTATGTGTAGGAAGTGGTAAGGTATCAGCGGTAACATAATGCTGAAAATAATCAGACAACTGTATTCATTGTATATTGGTGATGCCTGACTAATCATGCAAATCTGGTATCTCATCCAAATAATCTCAACCACTTTATTTGGAGGTAAAAGTGAAAGTGAGCACACATGAAATGTAGCTAATATACCGCACACAGTAGTTTTGCATAGCCAGGCCATTCTCTAGCACTGACACGGTGCTGTATAGGATTGTCTGGCTGCACCTCATTATTATTCTGCTGTAGAAGAACAAACGCTCTGGCTCAATCAATCACAATCGTGTTGGGTGGTGCTAAGCAACAGTGCCCTCTCAAAATAGTGACGGGGGAATTGTTTTGGTGGAATATTTGCATGCAGGGAGGCAAGCACTGCCAATAGAATGGATATTTAACTGGAAAAAAAAATAGCAGGGCTGGTTTATTGCATGATCCAAATCTTCAGCAGAACTTGAAATTGTCAGTGTGGTAGGGTGCTAGCCCAGAGATTGTTGTTGTTGTTTCCCAAAGCGAAGTGGATTTTGAAAACAGTAATAGCAGAAGGGGAGGAGAAAGCTGTGGTAAATACGCAGCCAATTGCAGGCTTATACCTGCAATCTACATCCAGTGAGTCAGACTAGTTTACCACAGACAACTTAAGATAAATACACGAGTACATCGGTTAGCCACAACATTAAAACCACCTGCCAAATATTGTGTAGGTCCCTCTCCTGTCACCAAAACATGGCTGACCCATTTGAGCATGGACATGGGACCTCTAGAGGTGTCCTGTGGTTTTGTGGCATTGGGATGTGGGCAGCAGATCCTTTGTATCTTGTGGATTGTGTGGAGGAAACACTTGTTCCAGTGCTTCCATTGATGCTCCATCAGATTGTTCCTCGAGCTGTTCCCAAGCAGGTTTTACAGCGGTGTGGGAAGTATTGTACATAATGCAGCACTCTACCGGGGCAGGCCACTGCTGTTTCTAAGTGCTTTTGCCAAAGGGGGGCGTGCTTGGTCTGTAATAATGCATAGGTGGGTGGTGCATATGACAGTAACATCCACATAATTGCCAAAGTTTCCCAGTAGAACGGTGCATTATAACAAGATAATCAATGGTATACACTTTACCTGTAACTGGTTTTAATAGCTGATCAGTGTATTTGCATTTGTTTTTCAGTCTTAATAAGTCAGGCTAAGCTGATACTTTGTTTATAACCTGAATTCCTGTTTGACCACTTGTGTTCCTTTTAAAGCTGACACCCCAAACTCAGCAATGGAATTGGTGAGCATCAATCAAAAGGATGAAACAATACAAAAATAAAAGCCATTCTGTAAAAAACTAATAAAATAATAATAATAAAAAGATTTTTAAAAAGTCATTATCCCTTAAGACAGCCTCTCAATAGGAATTGCATTCTCTAGTGAGTTTTGATTTCAGGCACAAAGAGACCAAACTGTTGATCAAAATAACAAGAAAAAACTTCTTCAACAAACATGTCTAAGAATAATTTCTCAAGATTAAGATTTTAAAAAAAGTGTGACTTTGCACATTGATCATCACCATAATTAGTGCCTCAAATGTGTCACACAGTTAGCATAGTGCAGTAACAGGCTATAATGTAGGCCATCAGATCACAGCTAACTGCCCGCGAAAGTAAGAAAACACTTCCAAGATGCAGTAATGATTAGATTAGTAGCCAACTAAATTACAGAGAAAATGTGTCTTTCAGCCAAGCCTCTAAAAGAGGCTGTGAAAACATTCAGAATTGCAGATGATACTGACAGAGCTAATTAAGCTGTGGGTGATGTGTGGTGCTAAATGAGCTGGCTACAGGTTCTAAATGCAAGGCTGCTGTTATGTTACTGTCATCTCTGCACAGTGTGGGATTATCTAAATTGAAGTGTCTGTTGTTTGAACCAACCTGCCACAGAATTTCACTGCACAGTTCATCTTAGATGGGAGCGTTAGCTGGAACAAGGTGGTTAATTTTGCCGTTTCTGTTGCTGATTAAAAAATTGGATGCGTGATTAAGTGAAAGTATCACCCATGTGATTGATATCTCCTTGTTGGTGTCCCTTTTTGTTACTGATGCACAATTTGTATATGAAGCAAGAAGAAGATTAACGACCCTTGACGGTGAAATATTAAATGATCGAAATGCAAATACACTGTATGGCTGTGGCCGCTTTTTGTAATTCAATTCAAGGGCAGAAATTAGACTTGCAAAACTCCACCCATACACAGGGAAATTACACAGAGATGTAGCCTTGCTTTAAATGGCAAACAACCGGGAAATGAAACATGCGCCAAAAAGAAGGGATCATCAATCTAATGGGATTCTTTTGCAAATTCTCTGTATTTCAGTAGGCTATTGCTAGCGCTCACAGGGGAATAGTCAACAGTGGAATAGCTTTCACTTCAGCACACACAGAGGAGGACTGCAGCTCTCTAGATCTCACATAACAAGCATTATTGCATGTAAATCTGTACAATGAAAGTCATTTTTAATCTTCAATAGAAAGAATAACAGCTTGGAATAGAATAATGTGGACTCCAGTAAAAAGCAAATCAGCTTCATTAGACACGGTAATAGCCTCACTTAGTGATGGCAGGCACAATGACTGTGGCAAGCATTAACTCTGCTCATTAAGGAGATTTGAGCCTCACTGTGATCAACACATGCCAGTATATGATGAATGGCAAATTATGATCTATTTTCATGACATTTTAGCACTACACAGTAATTATTTCGTATTCCTAACCCTGATACAGTCATGCATCATGATGTGATGTAAATCTTTCACTTTGATTTGTGTGAACTGGGGCTGTCGCCGTAAGTGTCCTGAAGTCAGACTTCTTTCTTCTCCTTTAGCGGTGCAAAAATGGAGCTCGAAAAAAGCACGAACAGATCCCTGCACTTCCTGTGTGTGTGTGTGTGTGTGTGTGTGTGTGTGTGTGTGTGTGTGTGTGTGTGTGTGTGTGTGTGCACTCATTTGTGCTGAGAAAAGAAAGTGAAAGGTTGGAGGACAAATTTGGAGGAGGAGATGTGATTACTGAGACATTGGCAGCGGCAGTTGTCACTTCTGCAGTGCTTCAGAGTAAAACCATCCTCTCCAAACTCTGTACAAGTAGATGGAATGGAATGGATTATAGCTGTTTACAGATTGTGACTGATAGTAATGTATGGAGGTACCATTTGACCTTCTTACCAATACAGTAAATGGTTTCATGCAGTCACGTCACGTCGGGCACGATGAAAGTCCAATAACCTTTGCATCATTCTCGCTCTAAGCTACGGAGAGACATCCTGGGAATTACTTATCTGGAAGAAGTATAGGCCGATGAGTGAAGAACTCCACCTTGGCAGGAGCAGCTGTTAGATCTGTGTTTCGAGCTACTAAGGTTATTTTTTCTGAAGTAAATCTCCTGTTAAATGGCATTGCTGGTGGGGTGTTACATAAAATAGTAGGCTCATATTGTTAGGCTCACATTTTCACTTTTCTTCTTTCTTTCTTGGCTCCCTGGTTGTGAATGAGGCTTATCAATTTACTAAGAGACCCTTACATGCTCATGTGTAGCAGCATTTGGCCAAACTCGGATGCCAACTGGCAGCGAGAACCAAACAACCCACTGCCACTCAAAGAGATAATAAAAAGTGGTTGGTTTGAGAACAATTTTTTAAAAGTACATGGCACCGAAAAAACAACAGGCACAAATCTTTTTGGATGACCACGCAGCCATTTGCATGGCGAACAAAAAAACCTTTACGACTGCACAGCCAGTCGAGAATGCTCCCCAGAATGTAGGCGTACATGTTTCCTTGTCAATGATCAAGAGGAAACTTCATCACCAGAACCTCACAGGATTCGCCACGAGATGCAAAACCCCAGATCAGCATCAAAAAAAAGGAGAAGAAGAAAAAAACAGAGGGGCCATGTTGCAGTTTGGAAAATATATGCAAAAAGGAACTAGATGAGTAGTGGAGCATAGTTCTATGGACTGATGAAACAAATCAGCCTCTATCAAAATGATGAAAAGAGGCAGTGGAGATAAAAAGGAAGAAGACCCAAAGCAAACCATCTCATGCCATCTCTGGCATTTGCTGATCATTTCACAGTTGACTGAAGCGACAGGATGAACGCAGAGGTATACAGGAGTGGTTGTGCGCGCTCACATTCATCCGAATGCATTAAAATTTATTGGACAACATTTCATCATCCAGCCGGACAATTATCCTAAACATGCAGCAAAAACAAGCAATGAGCTTTTCG